>JAQZBX010001866.1:34847-48306 GCA_029593785.1 Cabassous unicinctus | reverse complement strand
GATTTCCCCTGGGGTGGAGAGAGAATATAGTTTGGAAAAAACCTATGCTAACTGCTGAATGAAAATCACTGGTAAACCCATGACTACCCCCACTAAATTGCCTTTCTAGACATGTAGTAGATCCAAAACAAAATTTTTACTAGACTCACCACTTAAAAATTTGATCACTAAAACATAAATTTCAAATGAAAGAATATATAAAACCTTACAAAGTGGATATTTTTAAAACTTTCTATAAACTGAGACTTTTAATTGACCCAAGAGCTGTGAAGTTCAAGATATGAAGCTGGGTAAGGGAGCATCTTATTCTAATCCATATCAGTGCTTTTATGGTTGGAAAGAAAATATAGTAAATTCTTGATTATCTAAAACCGTTGGGGAAGAGTCATTAAAGTCAGCTTTCCAAAGAACTGAAGGTTTAGTTTATGAATTAAAACATTAAAAAGCATTTTTTGCCATTATGGATTAAATATTTTTAAAATACACTCTTTCCTTCTTATGAATGAAGGAAAATTTGTTATTTTTTAACTACATATTATATACATGTAACATTTTTCATTCTTTCCTATATTTGAATTCTTTATAGCATTTGATATTAATAACTTTTTTTTCATAAATATGTCTTATTTTCTTGACTTTCTTGATACTAGTTTCTGCTGCTTCCCTGGTTCTCTTTTCCCCTCTCTGCCAGTACCTTTGCAGTCTCATTTATGGGTTCCTCTTCCCTCTCCTTGATCCTTTCTCCCTTCCTTTCCCCCACAAACACTTGGTCCCTCGTTACATATTTGGCACTAAGTGGCCATAGGGAGGTGAGAAAGCAGGCATTTATTTCCCCATTAGTGGGGAAGTAAATGTTAAATATCTTTGCAAATAGTGATGAATATTGAGATCCTACTACGTAACTCTCTTTAATACTTGACTGACAGGTCTTCTGGAAGGAGGGACTTTATTTTATTCATCTTTGAATCTCCAACACAGAGCATAGCATCTGTCATAGAGCATGGACCCAATAAGTCTTTGTTGAATGAATGAACAATTAAGACTCAGTGATACCCTTTAAACCAATTGGTATAGAGCTACGCTCTCCAATATGTTTGCCAGTAGTAACATGAGGCTGTTTAAATTAAAAGTAAATAAAATTCAGTTCTTAGTTGTACTACCCATGTTTCAAGGGTACAGTTACCACATGTGGCTAGTGACTATCATATTGGATAGTACACATCCAGAATATTGTCATCATTGTTGAACATTTTTATTGGATAGTGCTAGAGGATTGTTACCTCTATATTCCATGCTACCAGATCATCCTGTTTTTAGTTCTTGTCAGTTATCAGTTATCCTTCCATCTTCTAATTTGCAGTTTCACATTTCTGGTTTTTAACCCAGTTCATCAAACTTAAAAACCATGGCTATCCATGGTCCTTCATTTCTTCCAGAATTTATGCTTCTAGATTGAATTGTATATGGATAAAGTTGCTAGTTTATCTAAATAGCTAAATTCCAGATAAATGGAAATGTTTTGTAAATGGTTTCATGATTGGCTTGCATGAATATTCCCCAAGGGAAGTACATTCATTCTTATTGCTTTCCCAATATGCTCTCTTAAGAGTTAATTGACTTTAAATTGTTTTCTTCCTCCACAGTTTACAGTCTGTGTTGGAAGATCTCCTTGTTGCTACTTCTGATGGACTTCTTCATCTTATTCACTGGGAAGGAATGACAAATGGAAGGAAAGCCATTAATCTTTGCACAGTACCTTTTTCAGTAGATCTACAGTCATCTAGAGGTAGTTATTCTTTCTGCATGTGGTAGAATCAGATTTGAGAGACTCTAGTTAGATATTTTCTGTGGATGAATATTGATTTTCTTCTTTGGGATTAATTTTGCAAAGGAGGGATATACATATATTCGTCTGATAGTATAATTGTTTGTTGTTGTTAGGGTGTTATTTCTGCCCTTTTAGCTATCTTTTCAAGCAAAAATATGAGAAAATTACTTGCTCTGAGTATTCATATTTCATGTGTTTATTTTTTCATCAGCAGGTTCATTCTTGGGCTTTGCAAATGTGCACATCAGAGACATGGAATACTGTGCCACACTTGATGGGTTTGCTGTTGTATTTAACGATGGTAGAGTTGGATTTATTACACCAGTATCGAGTAGATTTACTGCAGAGGTATGACTTTGAATGTTTGTTTTCTTTATTTTGCATTTAATTTGCCCTTTGTTATTAAATTTCTACCCCCATTTTAAAAATTCATTTTTGATTTTAAGGATTGTTAGTTTTTTAGATAAATAATAAAAATTTAATTTTAATATCATAAAATAAATTTATAAAAATCAAGTATTTAGTTTTGATTGTTAAAAATAATATACATTACTTCAACATAATACTGCTGGTGCTGCAAGATTTTATTTTTCAACTCCTATATTTTACCAAGCAGGCTCAAAACTATAATATACATATAGTATAAATAGACAATTCTATGAAATACGTTGAAGAAAAATGATAGTTCCTGCTTTCCTCACCCCCACATTCCCATTCGAGGCAACTACTCTTTACTCTTACTGGCTATTTTTATATTTATCTCTAAATCTTTGAGTATTTCATTTAGTTTTTAGTTTTTATACTATGTTTGTTGAATTCTCACTGTGGAAAATGACCATTTACTCCCCTCTTTCCTGCCTCTACCATACTTCCTTCTTCCCAATATAGTTTCTGTGATTTTTATTAAATTAACATTCATTTTTTGTATGATTATTGCTATACGAATCCTATTAATAGTTGATCCATGTTGCATGTTAAGATTATTTTTCCTTTGCTGCACAGATTTTCCTACCCACTGGGAATAATTGTCTTGCTCTTTATATATGCTTAGTTTTTATGTATTTATCACTAATTCAACTCCAAACTGTCCACCGGTCATCTAAATATCCTCTTAGCTCTTTCAGACACATTAGAAGTTCTATCTGTTTTATCCTTTTAAAAAATTTCTCTTGGAGCCTCTGGCCTGCTCCAAACTGGAACTGGTTGCTCACTGTACACCTTTAACATAGCTGTGTTTTGGGGCTCTTCTTCATCATAATCCTAAGTATTCCTTTTACCCCTTCATTTCTGTGGGATGCTTTGATAATTAATATATGGATTTAGCTGCTGTGACAGAAATACAAAATAAACATTTGAATTCATTGAAAGCTCTGTGGGCTAGGATGAGTTTAGTTGACTATGATCTTTACCATAGGATGAGCTCACTGAGTTATTTTCTTGGGGGACCCCTGTCTTTATCTTTTCTCTTGGTCTTTTTAGTGTTCTTTAGAGAAGAGTCTTGCAATCTTCTTTTCAGAAAATATATACCTGCTGCCCCAATATTCTGGGGTTTGAGTTAGGAAAGAACTAGGCAAAAGGGTCCAAATTTAGGATGTAAACTTTCATTTAGTATCCCTGTTTTTGGTGTAGTCCAGAGGCCATTCTTTTTTGTTATTGTTGTTAACAAAACTCTGTTTTGTTTTGTTTCCAAAAGGAAAAGTTTCCAGTTTTGTGCTGGAGAAGAGGTAGGGTATTTCTTGGCTATGCAGCATTGGTTAAGTTCTCTGGGAGGACCCAACTGCTAAAACAGCCTTTGAACAAGTCCTACTGCTTTTAGTCCAGGCTTTTAGAGACACTGAATTCCTGAGTCTTTTGGGTGCCCTGCAATGTAAATTGAGTTGTTTTTCAGCTTTCTTTACTGTCAGTTTAGAATTCTATTCATCCATATGCTTTCCAGCTTGTGATGCTGCTTATTCTCCCATTCCTTGTCCTTGCTGGGTTATGCCTTTTAATAAAAAATCTTTTCTTTTAGTGAGGTTTAGGTTTTTGGAGTCACAGAAGCTAAATATTCATATTCAGTCTTCTCTCTTTAACTAGAAAATATTTTAAGTTTTTAAGGACATTTTTTTCCTACTTGAAATCAGCTTTAGTATTACTACTAAATATTTTCCATTAACAAATGTATTCAAGTAGTAAGGTACTAAACAATACATTTGTGATAACTTATGTCATTATATACATAAGAATTAAAATAATTCTTTTCAAATCTCATTTTTCCTAAAAGGTGTTTATATAAAAGTAATTTTTATCTTTGGGACTTAAATGTTTTAAATGAAAACAAAAATATTAGAGCTTAAAAAGTAATTGAGTCTTTTCTGAGTATTTTTGAATTAGTATAAAAAATTCTCAGCATTTATTAGTGTTTGGTTAAAGAAATTTTTCCAATAAGTTAAGGATTTAAAAAACAATGAAAAGCCAGATGGACATTATTTAATACATTACAAATATAAATGACAAGAAAACAATACATATGAATTAATGGTAATTGGGAAATATGCTGAATGGTATATATACACTATACCATCATATTACAGATAGCATTATTTAAGTGCTTTGCCAGAGTTCTCCTCTTTAATACATTTTACAGATATATCAGTATAAGTCAGAGTGTGCCACTCCTTTGCTCAAAACCTTTCAGTAGGGATAGATAATTAGGACCAAACCTCCTGCTCAGGAGAAGTAGAAAAGCTAGAGAAAATATTTTAAAAATATATTTGAAGGCTTTGGAAAGCTAAGAATATAGTGAACAATTAGTCTAGGGGATGCCAGAGGTCATGTGACGGTTAAGCCCAGTGTTTGAGGCTACAGTGAACTTGAACAAATTAGACTATATGCAACGACGTGGATGGATATCACAAACAAGTTGAGTGAAAGCAGCCCAACACAAAAGAATGCAAGCTTTGATTCCATTTGAGGAAATTAAAGGGAAAAAAAGCACAGGCAATTTTAAATTAGAGTATGAATGGATGCATGTTTAAGTAAACCATTATGAGTCTGGATATTGGTTATTTTTGTGATAGGAGCGAGGATATAGTGATCTGGAGTGGCTTTGGGTACTTGTAATTCTTGGCCTGGGTGTTAGTTCACAAGTATTCACTTTGTGATAGTATTGAGATACACATTTTTGTTTTATATGCACTTTTCTAGTGAATTCATATTAGAAAAGGTTAAAAAATTTTTTTTAAAACACTCCAATAACTCCCTATACAACTTGGAGAAAAAAGTCCTTACAGAGGCCTTCAAAGACATAAAAATCTGGCCTACAATTACATTTCACCTCAAGTACTACTTCCTTTTCCTCCTATAATCCACTCCATCTGCACAGAACTCTTTGCTGTTCTTTGAATGTACCATGAATGCTACTGCCATAGCATAGGGCCTTTGCACTTGTTCTGTCTCTTTTGGGACTTTGCTCAAAAGGCACCTTTATAGGGAGACCTTTTATTATTATACCTTTCCTTCATACTTCCTATTCCCCCTATTATCTTTATATTTTTTTTCTATAATGTTTGCCCACCTCCAATATATGGTTTAATATTTTTAACTTGTCTGTCTCTCCTAACCCAAAATTAAGACAGGGATGCAGGTAGGGATTTTGATGTCTTTAGATGCATGCCATATCCTCAGCACTTAGAGCAGTATCTAGTGAATAGTAGGTACCTGGGAAATATTTCTTACAGGAATCAGTGAATGCATTTCAATCTAAGCAGTGGTCTAAAGAAATACTGCTCAATGATGTTTTCACTATTTTCTGTTATATAAAGTAATGCTGATTTTTATTACTAAAGTTGAAAAATAATTCAAATTACTAAAACAGAAGCACAAATACTCCATATTTAGACAGTGGCTTATATAGCTCATTTGGGAATTAAGTGAAATCTATAGTACTATTTCATTCAAATAGAGATATAATTATATTGGATCTTCTCTTGTTTACATTGGGATCATCTAAAAATAAGGTGCTATATTATAGTATGCTAATTTCTCTACTTACCAAAGTAACAGTCACAACCTGTGCCTCAGAATTTATAATCTAAGATGTCATTGATCTGACAAATAAGTACAAATAACTAAGCTGACTAGATACAGAATTAAGTAGCACATAAGCTTACTAATAATGCCATTCATTTGTTGAATGCTTAAATATACATTCAACTTATGCTTAGGCATTGTACTAAATGGTTTTACCATGTATTTTCTCATTTAATCCTCAAAACCACCTAAGAGGTAACCAATTTACAAATAAGAAATTGAAAGGTCTAATAATCATTTGAATCAAGTGAATGGTAGATCTGAGCCTTTAAGTCAGGCTACCAGAGCCGAAGCTATTAACCATTATACTATAAACCAAGGGAAGATTAGAGACTAGTAAGCAATGACAAATCATGAATTGTTTCTAAAAGCTGGACCAAATAAAATTTACTATTCTCCACTGTGACTGAGAAGTTAAATATTGTCCTAGGTGATGAAAATAATAATAGTGAGCAAGATGGATACAATTCTGCTATTAAGAGATTTACATTCTGACAGGAAAGTCATCTTCATTTAATTTAAGTTTGGATATTGAATATCCAGTTTTCAGTATCTTATAAATATATTAACTAGCACTGGACTGAACTCGTGGGAATATTTATTGAATCAATTAATGTAAACCTTTATTTTTAAGGGAGAAAATTCAGATGGTGGTCATGATGCGGTATTTTCTGATCAAGACAAAACCAAATAAAGCCTTATGAAACTGTATAATTATTGAAGGAGAATTATTGATTATAGTACATTTTGGGGAACACATTTAAGCCTTAACTGTTTTTCTTTATTATAGCAGCTTCATGGAGTTTGGCCACAAGATGTTGTTGATGGAACTTGTGTAGCAGTAAATAACAAGTATCGACTAATGGCATTTGGTTGCATGAGGTAATTAATATGGACTTTGGTATTTTTAAAGAGTTATTGCCAAAAATAGTGTTTTTTGTTTCTCTCTCTTTTTTAAAAAAGGATCTGGAAGATTTTTTAAATTTCTTTTAAAAATATCAGTGTTGACTTTGCATTTGAATTCTTGGGTGTGTCTTAGTTAAAAAGCAAATTTGAAGCTCACACATAAAGTCAATTTCTTGTGTTAATTCATGCTATGGAGGTTTTAGAAGTAGAAGTGAATGCAAATTATTCAACAAATATTTGAGTGCCTACCATGCTCTAAACTCTTGGGATACATTAGAAAACAACAGAGATGTATCACTTTTTTTGTATCACTTTTTTAAGCTTATATTTTAGCCTAAATTTAAAAATCTTATATGTAAAATTCTATCAAACCCCGAAATTAGATTTAATGGTCTATAGAACATACGTCTTATATTGTCTCCAGTCCCATTGTTGCCAGACAAACGTGGGTAATCTGCCTGACGCACTCAAAAACCAATCCTGAGCTACCAGGATTTCAAAGAGAGAAAGTGTTTTTTATTACAGTCTCGTAAAGCAGAACAGGAGAAAAATCTCAAGACTGTCCTCCCTGAATTGGAGAAACTTTGGGTTTTTGTTCTTAATATATGTTATTTATATATATATATATATATATTTATAATATATATTTATTATTTTATTTTGGGGATGTTGGGAGATATTGATTGATTTAATTGGAAATATGTAAGCTCAGGTCCCAGAGTTTACTCTAGTGGATTTACAAAAGCTGGCTGGGGTAAGCATCACAATCTCCATCATATATTCCTTAGTTAACATCTGACTAGGGTAATACATAAAGTTATAAATAGTTCAGTCCACATTATGTAAATAGTTCAATCCTCATGAGTAAGGAGGCTTAGATAACTGGTTGTAAATCACTTAATTAACATGAAATAACAAGGGCAATTGAAAATTGACAAAATCCAGCTGGGGCTTTGTAGGGTAAGAAAGGGGATACAAGTGGGGCAAGTAATGAGTTTACTCCTGACTGTCCTGTCACATGGTAAAGATTATGCAGTTATAAAGTATTGTATTCGCACCAGAGAAACAAGTTTCAGTGAGTTATAAACAGTTATATTTATTTGTCTTTAACTACTTCAAAGGTTAACATACATCAAGACTTAGTTGTTTGTTAATTCTTAATACTCTGTTTCAATATCATCTTCACCTAAATTAAGAATCAAAGTTTTTTTTTTTTTTTGATTGGTAGAAGTAATACATATGTTATAGGTCACCATCTTCATTACACTCAGTAATCACTTTGTAAAGTGGGGAGTCCTCATTTCTTGACTTCCACTTATTCTTAACACACTGCTTCTCACCAAGGAGTTAAATGTAGAAACACAAATAAATTGAACTGAGTACAAGAAAGAAGGGAAACATTATTATATCTGTTTTTTATATTCATGGATTTGGTTTGGTTATCTTTTTTTTTTTTTTTTAGAATTTTAGAAATTGATGTTCATGAGTGAATTTTGGCTATAATTTTCCTTTTTCTTCTTCTTCTTGTTAGATTTTAATTCCAAGATTATTCTAGTCTCATAAAGCAAGTTGAGGAGGGTTCCTCTTTTTCTCTTCTCTGTTTATCTTTGAATATGTAGAATTTGCCAACGAAACCATCAGGGCCTGAAATTTTGTTTTCGGGGATTTTTTTTGACTGCTGATTCAATTCAATTTTTAAAATGTATTCAAGAGGATTTAGTTTCCTCTCTTCCTAAGTCACTTTTGGCAAGGTATTTGCCTAGGCATACCTGTATTTCATAAATGTTTTCAACTTTTGGGCATGAAGTTTATAATATCCTTTTTTAATTTTTGTGATATAAAACATACAGAAAAGTACATAATCCAAATATTCACAGTTTAACAAATAATTATAATACAAATATCCATCTGTTCACAGCTGGGTCAAGAAATAGAATATTGCTAACCTACCAGAAGATCTATATCTCCCCTAGTGGTAACCATGTTCTGTCTGTTGTGATAATCATTAACTTGCTTTTCTTTATAGTTTTACCACTCATGTATGCATTCCTGATGAATACAATTTAGTTTTATCTGATTTCGAACTTTATAGGAATAGAATGATCATATTCTGTGTTTTGGGTTTTGCCTCTTTTAGTCAACATTGTGAGATTCATGTTGTTTGCCAGTAGTTGTAATGTATTC
Source organism: Cabassous unicinctus (assembly GCA_029593785.1). NCBI lineage: Eukaryota > Metazoa > Chordata > Mammalia > Cingulata > Chlamyphoridae > Cabassous > Cabassous unicinctus. The sequence continues at coordinate 39,317 of JAQZBX010001866.1, read as the reverse complement.
ATTTCTTTTAATTGATTTTTAAATAGTGTTCCAGGGTATGAATATGCCATCAATTTTTGCTTTTTGTTGATGGATATTTGCATTTTTCTTTTGGCTTTGAACTATTATGAGGAATGATTTAAGGTATTGTGTGTCATAGAGAATGTGTACCTTTATGCTTATTTGGATAATGTCAACCTGTTTTCCACTCCCACCTTCTTGCCCTCTCTGAGGCTGTGAATAATGCAAGTCAAGTTTGCCTTGTTCAGCAAATGTACTTGGTGCATAAGCAGATTTAATGGTTAACTTACCTCTCCTGGTTCTTGCTTCACTTAGATTTCAAGGGGATAATTATCTTGCCAACTCATTGATGTTTCTATGAAGTTGTTATTAAATTTTATCCAGTTTCTAGTTTTTTTTTTTTTAAGTAGGATGGTCCAGGTAACTAGTTCTAAATATTATCAAAAAGAAGTCTATTAGTGTTTTTTTTTTTCAAACTTTTTAAATGAAAAATCTTAGCCAATAAAAAAATGCAAGAATAGTTTGATGAGCCCCATATACTCACCACCTAACTTCAAGTTATAAACATTTTAACATAGTTGCTCCATCTATAGATATATTTACCTTTATTATATGCACACGTGTATACATGTTTGTGTGTATTATTGAGGAATTTCAAAGTAAGTTATAGGCATCATCTTTTCATAAGTTACCAATTGCTGCCTAAAAATTACCCTAAAATTAGCAGCTTATCTAATACATTCTTTTTTTTTTATTTTTATTTTTTTATTTTATTTATCCCCACCCTTGCTGCTTGTGCTGCTGTGTCCATTCGCTGCGTGTCTTCTCCGTATCTGCCCATCTCCCCCTTGCTGTGAGGTCCCGCTGCATCAGCCCACGGCACCGCGCGAGCCGGCCTGCCCTCACAAGGAGGCCTTGGGACACGAACCCGGGCCTCCCACATGGTAAACGGGGGCTCCATCCACTGAGCCACACCCGCTTCCCAAATTAGCAGCTTAAAACAACATTTATTATCTCAGTTTCTGAGGTTCAGGAATTGAGAGCTGCTTAGCTGAGTGGTTCTAGCTCAGGGTCTCTTAGGAGATTGCAGTCAGGATGTCTGAGGGGCTGCAGTCGTCTCCATGCTTGACTGGACTAAAAGATCCATTTCTAAGCTTAGTCACATGATTGTTGGTTGTCAGAGTGTCTTATAACACAGTACTAGCTTCTTCCAGAGCACATGATCTAAGAGAGAAGCAAGCAAGAGAGCATCAAGAATAGAAGTTGCAGTCTTTTATAACCTAATCTCAGTAGTGACGTATCATTACCTCTGTCATATACTATTGGTCATTTAAAGCAATGTGGTACATTGTGAGTAAGGACTACACCAAGGCTGTGAATACCAGGAGACAGTGTTGATTTGGGGGCTGTCTTGGAGACTGGCTGTTACAATACTTTACTCCAAAAACTTAAAATTACATTTCCAAAAAAAAAGAGGGAGAAGTTCTCTTACATAAATCCTATATCTCTATCATAGCAGTAAATCTCTCATATGATCTAATACCCAATTAAGATTTCAAATTTCCCCATTTGTTACTAAAATTTCTTGTATAGCTCCTTTATTCCAACCAGAATCCATTCAAGATTCATGATTTATATTTGGTTATTATTTCTATTTAATCACCTTTTGTCTATAACAATCCCTATATCTTTCTTCTTATTTTCTTGATACTGACTTTTTTCAAGAGTCCAGGTCAGTTGTTCATAAAATGTTCTATATTCTATGTGTACTGAGATTCATTGTTTCCTCATTTTGGCATTTAATTAGTTTCCCTAACCCCTACAATGGTTGTAAACTCGTGCTGGTTTTTGTTGAGCAAGTAAGAGCAGATGACTGAGTAACTCACATATCAGGCTTGGAACAGCATTTAATGGAAAAAACTCACAGAGACAGGAGCAGTGGCAGGTGTGCAGTGCCACATTACCCATTACATTCAGGGCTAGTGCCCAGAAATCTACAAGGCCATATATTAGAGTCTGGGAGAGGTGCTCCAGCCCTAGGCTGTGGGCTTATATGCTTCATGACTTGGAGAGTACTAGCTCATTCAGAATTAGGAAGGTAGAATCTTGGCCTTTAGCGTTTTCAGTCACCTCAACTATGATCACTTAGGACACCACCAACCTTTCCTCTCTTGCATGATCAGGGGTTGGGGTTGAAGTCTTGTGATTGAAGTCTGCTCAGTCTGCTAGTACTGACCAGGATTAATTGCCTGAGCAATAGGCTGTAGCTGGTTTTATTGGAGTTCTCTTAAGAAGCCAGCTTTCTCTCTGGGATGCCAATTTGCAGGGGATCAGTCTTGAACAACCTAACTCTTTTTTTTTCTTCTTAAAGATTTGATTAGATTCTGGTTAAACATTTTTATCAAGGGTGATGATGTGTACTTCCTATGGAGTCATGTAGCAATGATATCATGCTGTCTGTTTTCAAGATATGGGACATCAGGCAACAGAGGACAATGATCTCTGAAAGATGTGAAACAAAGTGAACCCTTCAGTTGTCCATCTTTTAGTACTTTGCGAGATTTTCCAGGGCACAGCACAGGGATGGGCAGAAAGAACCCAGCAGACTCCCTGAATTGTGTACGTGGAACTGAGTCAGGGGAGACCAAGGTAGCTAGAGTTCAAAGGACAATGTACCAGAGAAGGAGAAAGTGACACACAGAGAGAACCTGCAAAGGGACCCTCCTGAGTATTAAATTGCAACATGGAAGATATAAAGAAAGCCCCAAATCAAATTTCTAGAGATGAAAATTACAAGGTCTGGGATAAAAAATATACTGAATGGAATTAATGATGGATTAGGCATTGCAGAAGAAAAGATTGGTAAACTTGAAGAACACAGCACAAGAAATTATCCAAAATGAAACAAAAAAAATTTTAAAACAAATAGAGCATCAGTGAGTTGTGGGACAACTTCAACCAACTTGTTTTCTAGGAATTCTATTTAGTATCAGTCCTAATTCTTGAGAATAATAGGACCTAGCTGAAAAATGGTTCAAAGCTGCTGTGGGGAAACCAAATAACTTCACCTACCACAAAATAGCACACATAAGTGCCAGAACATTCTGGCATTCATAAGCCAATGCCTAATGTGTGCAAAGGCAGCCTTGGATTAAAAAGCATTTTAAGAACAATATTTGATTTTCTTTTTCATTGTAATGTTGCAATAAGTGATGTAACTGAAATTAAGTGCCTCATTTTCACATACTTAAGGTTTGCTAAAGTTTTGAGCTGAGAATGGCTCCATAAGCAAATATAGTATTTTTGATAGTCATTGTAGTTCAATTTTGAACTATATCTTAGAAGTAATATGGAGATTTTTAGGATTTAGATTCTGGCTCTTCATAAATTTGAGCCCTGTATAAAGATTTTTTTTTTTTTTTCATTTTAATTTGAAAAAATATCACAAATAAAATAAATTATGGAAGCATTACTTTAAAAAAATCCTGTCTAGACACATTTATCTTATTTAATCCTAAAAACAAACTCAGTTGTTTTTCCAGTATTCAGAAATACGGATAAATGAGCACAGATTGGTTAAATGACGTAACCGAGGTCTCCTTGTTAATGAAGAAAATGAAAAGTAAAGTTTGATCATATTCACATCTCATAAAACCCATATCCTTTTTTTTTTTAACCTTTAGTGTTAATATCATACCTTCTTTGCCTTTGCTACAAAAATATTACAAAATTACTGTTAACTGTAGTCTATAAGTTACATTAGTTGTATTTTTCCCATGTATCACTGTATTCGTAACACCTTGTAATAAAGGAACATTCTTGTATTATTAACCATAATCCTCATCTATCATCGAAATCACTGTTATACAGTCCCTAGACTATCCTCCCTAGACTACCCCTTTTCAGCCACTATCACATTTATAAATCAGCAGTGTTATTATAATGTGTTACCATCAACTCTGTCCATTTCCACATATTTACAATCAACCTTAGATTAAAAAAAAATGAAATAATCACATATACCATATACACAAGAATATATGTGATATATATGAGACATAAAAAATAGAAGATAGAAAAATAAAAAATAAAAAAATAAAATGCAAATCTATATAAAATACTATCTAGCATAAGAAATATCACTTTGCTAGTATTGCTGAAACCCCTGCTTGTCCTTCTTCTTTAATGTCCCCCTCCTCCACTAGGAAAATCCCTAACCTGAAATTTGGGTGCATTTTCTTTTTGCTATTTCTTTGTACAAATATATTTACCTACTAAGTTTTCAGTGTTTTTGACTGTATGGAAATAGACCCATACTGTATATTTATATGTATATTTTGCTACCCATGTAGCTAAAATTCATCCATTTTCAGTGCTATATGATATTCTACTGTATGGCTATACCACAGTTTATTTTCTTTTCTCTTATTACTGGACATCTGGTTGTTTCTATTTTTTTTTTTTTTTTTT
>JAQZBX010001866.1:0-34747 GCA_029593785.1 Cabassous unicinctus | reverse complement strand
TTTTACAATTATGCACAATACTACAATGAACATTATACACATCTTCTGATACACGTATGCAAGACTTTCTATAATATATATATATTATATGTATCTAGAGGTGAAATTGTTAGATTCCAGCATATATACATTTGTTCAAATTTGAGATAACTGTAAATTATTTACAAAATGGTTTTGTTCCAGTTGACACTTCTGCCAGCAGAGCATGAGTTTCCATAATAATGCTTTTATGTTTGTATTTGTCTTTTTTCATGAAATAAATTTCCTTAAAGTTTGTTTGTTTTCACAGTGGTTCTGTGCAGGTTTATACAATAGATAACACCACCGGAGCCATGCTGCTGTCTCATAAATTAGAGCTAACAGCAAAACAATATCCTGGTGAGTCCTTTTCTGTTTTTGTTTTTTTTTTAACATTTTTTAATATATTGGTAATATGCGTAGTGAATACTGATTTTAAATTATATACACTATAGATCAAATATTGTTTGAACATACATTATTATAATAACAATCTGTATGACCAAAGGATTTCTCTGTAACTGGAAAGTGTCTTGTGACAATTCTTTTATCCCTCTCTCTTTGTTACGGATTCTCTGCAGAGCTTTGTTTTTCATCCAATACCATGGATGAAACATGAAATTATTCCTTGCTGTTTCTTTCCCTTCTACATAGCAGGATTTATTCCTCATTTTCCTTTATACCATGGGTGATACCCTCTGTAGTCCCAGCCTTACATGGGTATCTCCTGGTAGATTCCCAGTCTTGGGCAAGCACTAAGCTTTATCTCCTGTTCCCCCACGTGCTGTGGGTCTTTAAAGAGGAAGTCAGGGTCTCCAGGTTTTGGCAGAAAAATTCAGGGCAAAAACACTTTGTACACTCACTTACCTTCCACTGTTTTGGGTTGTTTTGAGGTGCTCTATTCAACATTTTACTTGTTTCAGTCTGCAGGGTCATTCAGGATGTCTAATTTGCTATATTGCCAGAAATAAAATTTACTTCTTAAGTTTTTATCTTTCTTATTGTACAACCTTAAATGTATGCATATGTTTTTCTCTAAGGATAGTTTTTGCTACAACCCACAAAAACAGAGTGCTTTGTTTCTGTTAGCCCAATCAAATACAGAACATGTACATATCACAGAAAGTTCTTTTGATTGGTTCTATTTGACAGAACTGTATTGAGTCTTTTAGATTTGCTCTCTTTTCTCAAGTTTTTGAATGCTAATTCTCCCTTTTGTTGTCTGTTGATTCTCACTCTTGAAGGTCTTGGTTATGGAAGAATTGTGACCCCTTGAGTTATATAACTTTAGTCTATAAATGTGCTTAAGATTTTGAGAGATTTGTATGTTCCTCCTACCTCTTTAACAGAGACAAACTTTGTTTTCTTCTAAAGTGGTTGGCAGATTAAAGTTGCAGCCCTGCAAGAGTCCTTGCATGATGTAGTAGCCTCCATTCCAATTCCCAGAATTATCCTGGCTTAAGGCCTCTCTCTCTCTTTTTTTAATTTTTTTTTATTTTTTGGTCTTCATATGGAAATGTGAAGCCCCAAGTCCCTAACCAACTAATCCTGGCTCTCATCCCAACTTTCTATCCCTGAATTTCCAGCCCTCCTCCCCCCTACAACTGCCTTAGCTCAAGCACTAACTAGTATAGCTTTCAGTTTTCTTTTGGCTCCTGGATAGTTTCCCTTTCTTTCTTGGAATATCAGTTCTGTAACAAAGTCTTTGAATTATATTTTTACATGTTTTTCTCAGTGTTCAAATTATATAATCTAATGTGCATTTGTGATTACCAGCTAGATAAAGTCCCCATAATCCTGCCACTTGGAAGATAACCACCACCATTTACATTTTAGTATATATCCCTGTAATTAAAATTTTAATACATGCCTAGATAATTGATAAACAAATTCTGTATATATGTGTATTTATTTTTATGAGTGTACTAGCAATACTGTTTATAACCTATTTTTTTCAATGACTGTTAACATCTTTTCATAACAATCAATATGCATCTAAACCTCGTTTTTTTCACCTACACATGGAATTGCTTTAATTTTTTAAACCTTAATTTGATTTTGTATGTTTCTTCTTGGTTTCGTATTAAATTCCTCTTCTGGGCAAGTGTAAATTATGCTAACATGTTCATTATGTTTCTGTTTATCTTTTATCTACATAGTAATGTAGATACTCATATATATGAATTATGGTGGGAAATTCTAACATAAGGATTCAAACATAGACAGAGGGGAAAAAATCTTATTCTATTAACTTAGCCTATTTTTATAGGCTAATTGGTATATACATTCCTTTGTAGCAAATACACTCCTAGCAAAATTTTATTAACAGCTGCAAATGGAAAAAAATTAATTTTTAAGAATGTGGGACTATAGATCTTTACACTTGTTGATGTGAGATGCTGGCATGTTTAATCTAACTCTGCATTAAAGCAACTTGGATTTTAATGCACAATGAAATTTTATCCTTTAGTAATTATTTATGGGGTTGAAAGAAGACCTACCTATAGTATTCAAACTGGATTATACTTATTTGTAATATAAAGTTGAAATCTATTTTAACTTGGATCCCTTTGATATTGCCAACTCAGAATGAAGATAGTGGTAAAATATTAAACACTGTATACTTTGCAGAGTACTTTCACATTCAGTATTGGATTATTTGAGGCCAAAGCCACAGACTTTTAAAACTATACAGTTGTAGTCATTCAGGCTAAATGTGGCCAGAAGTGGCTTTAACTTCTTAAAAATCACTTGGGCACTGAATTTGTTCTGCTTAGATCAGGTAAAGACTAACTTACTGATATTTTTTAAAATATATTTTTAATTTTTTAAAAAGATACTTAGATTACATTACTGATTTTTAGTAGCCTTAAATAAGCAGGTTTCATCTAATTATTTGGAATCATGCCTCACTTCTCATTTAGACCTGAAGATATAGAGTAAAAAATACTATGCATTTCTGAAGCAATCATTTATTTTTAACTCCTCACTATTCCTTAACAGACATTTGGAACAAAACAGGAGCTGTTAAATTGATCAAATGGTCTCCTGACAATAGTGTTGTAATAGTGACTTGGGAATATGGAGGCCTTTCTCTATGGAGCGTGTTTGGAGCCCAGCTGATTTGTACACTTGGAGGAGATTTTGCGTGAGTGAATTCCAACAAATTTTGAATAAAATAACTCCCTTATCCCCCAGGCAACATACACATACACACACACATACACACCCCTTGTGTCAGAGAGCTACCCTTTTTGCCTTCTTTGATTCTCATCCCAAAACAGTTTCTAAGGTTTAGAATTAATTTGTTCAGAATGTATTGATTCTCCAAAATCCATCCTCTTCCAACTGACTATTCATTCAGTAAAAATGCATATAATAGTGCTCGCTTCAGCAGCACATATACTAAAATTGGAATGATATAGAGGAGATTAGCATGGCCCCTGCGCAAAGATGACACGCAAATTCGTGGAATGTTCCATATTTTTTAATCATTAGTTAAAAATGTTTCACAGCAATGCAAGGTATTGGTGGTAGGGTGAGGTATGAGAGCCCTGTATGATGTTATATATGTTCGTTTTGTATGTTCACAACTATTACTATACACTCATTGTTTATGTATGAGGATACACTTCAGTAAATTTAAAAACTGCATAATATTTATTGAACTCCTGTTATGTATATGACAACATGTTAGATTCAAGGCTAAATAAGATATAGTTTTGCCTTCAAGTAGCTTATCTACTGAGAGGTAAGCCATGTACATAAATAACCAGTAGGAAATGAGAGTTAACAGCATCTCATTAGTGGGTTGGAAGGAGTAGGTTGATATCTCTGCTCCCTTTGTGTACTACCCTGATGCTCATTCCTAACAGAGTGAACACACCTTCCCAAACTGCAAAACCCTGTCAAGAAGGCACATAGGACCTAGAAGAATGTGGCTCAGTAATGTATTTAGGTGAATTAGCCAGCAGTCATGTATTTCATGTATGATTATGTATTTCTATTTGAATGAAAAGGAAAAAGCCAAATATTATGTGTACTATGTGTAATTAGAAGGCTCTTTTAAATTAAGTTTCTACTCTGTTTCAGTTATAGATCCGATGGTATGAAAAAAGAGCCCCTTAAGATCAATTCTATGGTAAGCAGTTTCTGTAAAAAATAGGTATAGTGTGAGAAATTTGGATTTCTTCTTCCTTTTTTCTCATGTTGGTCTCATAAAAGCACAAAGCTATTTTTCAGTCTGTCCAGACTCTTCTTATACAGTTCTCACTTTGATGTATTTTTTTTAATCAGGAGGCTGCATCAAATACTGCATTTGTCAGTATTTGATTTTTGTTTTGCTTTGATATGTCCAACATGCCCCTCTCATCTTTGTGATGATAATGACTGCTCATATCAAGCCTTTCTTTTTCCAAAGCATACCTCTGTTTCTTGTGTGACTTAGCTAGCACTTACTTCTCATAGCCTCCTTTCTTTGACCATAAAGTGAAATGCTCTGTGGGTAGTTTTTCAGAGGACACACATATGTATATATGAGCATATTTTTAAAGCTTTTTGTAGATGTATGTTTAAAAAAAAGTCACTGTTATAACAATATTTTTAAATTATTACCTATTTTCCAGAGTTTTGTAGAAAATGACTAGGTAACCCCAGTCTTTCCATAAAAACGTTTCTGAATTTAGCCCCTCTGTGTACCATCCTTGTTAAATTAGTGGCTATGAAGCCTCTTGCTACCTTCCATTATGCTTCAGAGAGGGGGGGCATTTTCTGTACTTGGATTTTTCCAAGAATTAAAACCACGTTGGTTGCTTTGAATAGTGGCTCCCAGCCTCTTACCACTACTGACCCCTTTTGATGTCTCTCCCCACCCCCATGTTTTAAAATAAGTTTTTGACCAAACACCAGTTGATGCTTCTGAATGGCAGATGATTTAGCCAACATTACCAGCCTCACTAAGTTCATATTTCAGCCACAAGTTAAGAACTGAAGCATTTTAGTTAACTTTGTGCAACTTTATCATGGGAAAACATAAAATTTGTATTAAGCCTTTGAAATTTTGCAACAATTCACAGGAGCCCCCCGCCCCCATCAGTATTTTCTTGGCTCTCGGGTTGTGAATCACTAATCTTGACGATAACATCATGGAATTATCTAGTCACAGAATATTAAAACTTTGAGAAATTTATTTGAACCTTCTCATTTTACAGAGGAGAAAGTTTATGCCCTGAGAAACCAAACGATTTGACCAATGTAATACAACAAAATGGTAGCCAAGCAGGAATGAAAACCCTAGTCTCACAGTCTCCAATCCAGTGTTCTTTGTCCTATACAAAACTACATGTTTTAGATGCTTCTTGGTTAAGCTTCAATTAGGTAACCTGGGTCTTCCTTTTTAAGGAATTTCTTTGTATGTGAAAGGCAATTAAATTAAATTAATGGAGGTTAGAAAGAGCAGTGGATGTTTCTTAGGATTGAAATCCTGAAATTTGAACTAAGATTAGTGTGTAGCATTTTCACTATTCTAGGAAGAGAGCAGTGACTATGGACTGTGGTTTCTTTTGGAGATAGCCGAGGTGTGGTAGAAGTGGTGATTATTTTCTGCTTTTAAGTTTGTCATGGTTTCCCCAACCTACAGAAGTTATTAATAATGCTGTTGTTGTTATTTCAGAATTTGAATATATGATGAAGCTAGGAAAGTATAACAATTTTTATTACTTTGTTATTTTCCCTTCTTCCCTCCACTCTCTCTACCCCAAGAGCTGGGGTGCAGAAGGCTATCACCTATGGGTAATCAGTGGATTTGGTTCTCAAAATACTGAAGTTGAGTCTGACCTCAGGAGTATAATTAAACAGCCTGGTATTCTGCTCTTTCAATTTATCAAGAGTGTACTCACTGTAAACCCTTGTATGGTAAGTGTATTTAAAACTCAGATTTTTTTAGTGGTTTTAATTTTAGAATTTCATACTCTTCTTTATGACATAGATATGTTGATATATATTCCTAATATTGGCATATTATCTTTTTGTGTGTATATTTGTTTCTTTTTCATTTATCTTAAATTTACACAAATTTTATTTCTGAGTAGGTTTTGTATCTTTGGTGTTTGTTTTAAAATAGGGTCACAGCAATTGGAAGGAAAGTAATATTTACAGATTTACTTGAATAGCTTGAATAACTTAGTCTTTACCTGAATAGTATTTCCCAAAGTGTTTCCACCAGGCACTAATAAGAATGTCAATAGTAATTACGGTGGGTGGGGGTGGGGTGAGGGTGGTTGGAGTTCTCTTGGTTCTAAGTATGAAAGTTAGAGATTAACAAAACTCTAGAGATTTCTTAATTATAGGAGTCCACAGTCTTTCATATGCCAGTGTGCATTATGAGAATCCAAGAGTTGGTATATTAAAAGCTGTGTTTTTCAAGCTTATTTAACTATGAAACTATAAGAAACACATTGAAGAAAATATTTTTAGGAACGTACTCTGGGAAACATTGCCCCAAATTATAACATAAACTCCTTACATTTATCAATCTGTAATAATATGTATTAAATATTATATATATATTGTTAATGTTTTGTGTGTGTGTGTGTGTGTGTGTATATATATATATTTTTATATATATATATATACATGTTAGGACTGCATATCTTAATACTTCCCATCAGTGGAGTTTAAAATATTTGATGCAACCAAAATTACAACACATTGAAAAGACTGTGAAAATAGGCTAGATCTCAGATCCCAAATCTGAAGTTGATGCTTAAGGATCCCCAGAAAAACAAGAATAGAGTATTCCTTGCTCCCCTCCCCCACCCCAAATAATAATTAATGGGCACCATTGAGCTTTATGTTGACACAACATTTGGACTACAATGGAAAGATGAGGGGTGGGATGCAGATCTCTCTCATTTGAGTAATCGTTGAAGAGTATTATCCACACTTGAGAATGCCAGCCTTCTAATTGAGAAGTGGGGTATAATGACAAGAGCAGAAACTATCTTATTTATCTGAATATCCTCACAATCTGGCATAGTCCTTGGCTCTAAAAAAGCATTTACCAAATGAGTGTTGAATTGTTCTGAACCAGGACCACAGGCTTCAGCCTACTCTTAAGCTTAAGGCTACTCTTCCTCCTTCCCTTTGATTTAGCAGCCCCCCATCATCCAGTCATCCCCATCTCTAATCTATCCCTCTTTTTGCCACATGGGTATATGGGTGCACATGTATATACACACACTTTCTTACCACCTTTCATGAGGTATTTTATGTGAAAGTATTTTTTAAACTGTAAACACAGATTTTCGTATGAAAAGTCTTTCATAGCATTGCCATATCAGAATGATATTTAATGTAGTAATGAAAGGCGCTGTTATAGCATTTGTAAACCTGGGCATAGTTTTGGCATCTATATGATAAAACAAACTTTATCAAAGATTTCATTTATACTGGGGAAGTAATCATTAAAAACATTGCCTATTCTCTTCTAATATAACAGTACATGAGATTGTATGTAGTCTTTGTCCTCTGTGAAGAAAATTGAAATTGAGATATATGATATATTTCCTATAATAAAAGTATATAGATGTATTTTGTTTCCTCCTACCTAATACTGAGTTGTTTGCTTTCCTTCTTTGTCCCTCTGTTTCCCCTTGCCCTCATCTAGAGTAACCAAGAGCAGGTGTTGCTTCAGGGAGAGGATCGTTTGTACTTGAACTGTGGAGAGGCCTCACAAGCCCAGAATCCCAGGAGTTCTTCAGCACATTCCAAACATAAGCCCAGCCTGGAAAAGAGCCCATTTGCAAATGGGGGTTTAGAGTCTCAGGGTTTAAGCACTCTGCTTGGACATCGGCATTGGCATGTTGTGCAGGTAAGTCTTCAATTTCTGATTACTAATGGTTTAGTCAATCCTGGAGCAGATTTTAAAATATTTTAGGTGTTTCTTAAAAAAACTGACAAGCTTTTTTACCTTTTTGACTGTTTTGTCTCTCTGCTTTTATGTGTTCTTGTCCTTTTATGTCTTTTCCTTCCTTTCTTCCCATTTAATGTAGAGTATATGCCCACCTGCTTTAAGTCCATTAGTAGTGTACGGTGTCAAGAATTGGAAGCTTTAAATGCTGCCCTTTTATTAAAGAAAACTGTTTATTTTACTTCCAGCCTCTTTTTATATAAATTTAGCTATGTGGTTTTGCATAGGCAAAGATGTGATAATTTCATGGAAAGTGACAATATTGACTAATACTCTGTTGGTAGCAGCTTGTGTTCCTAATGGGGCCACAATGAGGTTAATCCCCTGACTTTGGACCTAAAGTGAAGGCTTGTGACCAATCTAGAATTTTATTGTTAATAATTATATTATTACTTACCCTTGTTTCAAATAATTTACTAATTTTTCAAATATAATGAAAAATTAGCTTTAGTAATTCTGATAAATTGGCATTTAACATGAAAAATATTCTGAATTTTAATGCAAAATAAAATAAAATTGGGGAAATCAATAAATGGAAGTTTCTTGAAAGAAACTTGCATACATAGTTTCAAAGTCCTGAGTGGTGTGTTTTCTTTCCCCTTTGATATCAAAATGTCTTAGGTACATCAGAGCCTACTCGTGATTTTGTTTCTTTTAGTCAGTTTCTATTTCCACAGTTTCTTTGCCTTACTTCTGCTCTATACTTTTGCTATACTAGTTGGCGTCAGTTCCCATTTTATGTTCAGTTAGCTTTGAGGGGAGGTAATGAGAGACAGGAAAATGGTCATTATAGGAAAGATAGAAGGAGGAATATCTCCTACTTTGATGTGGTATACACTAAAAGAAAATGTATTTAACGTACATTAAAACTCATAAAATCAAACAATGTGCATACCATTTTATAAATAGTAAGAGTTATTGAATAAAACTGCCATCAGCTGCTTCCTTGACTAAAATTTTCCACTGCTCCCTTCTCTCCTATAGCCATTTCTCTGCTATTTTCATTTCCCCATACTTTGAACTATTCATTCTACACTGACCTAGCATCAATGCCAGTTCTGCCTAGCCAGGTCTGTGTTACCAGAGAGCCAAGTAGAGCAGAGGATCAAAGAAGGTAGGTCTGGAACTCAAAAATCCATCAGGCAATAACAAAAATTGAATTTCCTTCCAGCTCAAAAATTCAGTGATTCTGTGATTCTTAGCCATCAATGGAACATCCCAAATAAGAAGCTTGTAACACTGATTTTAGGGCTGTAGACAAATTAGGTACTAGCAGTATTCTGTCATTCTTTATATAGCTAAAGATATTTAGAAAAATGTTCTTGGTTAGCTCTATCTTTATATAATTTTTTCAGTTTCCTTCAAACTAATAAAAATAATACCAGACTTGTACTCCCCAAAGTAATTAAATTGTAATAGATTCATAGAATTTTTAGAGCTGGAAGGACCTTAGAGATCATCTAGTCCAATTGGATTTTATACATGAGGAAACTGAGATACAGGGAAGTTGTGTGACTTGTCTGAGGTCTCACAGCAGAGTAGTGGCAGACCTATCCTTACCACTATATAAATATAATATTATAATCTAAAAAGTAAAAAATCTAACCTATTTTTAAACCTAGGTACTAAATGTTGAATCATAATTTACTACTGACCTTGAGCTAAAACCTAGAATTTGCCCATTTGGATGTGTTTTTACTTTAGAAGTTGTCCTATGCTTTCTTTCTTTGATGGTACGCCAGCCACATAATTCAATACAGTGCTGTGGTGGTGATTTGTTATGATGGTTTACAGTGTCCATATAATGCTAAAAGACCTTCCAGGCTTTTAACCATTAATAATGACTCCCTAAAGAAACCTGGGTGCCTGGTATAGTTCCCTCTTCAACATATCCTCTTGTCTGGGATGAATGCCCTCTTCCTCCATCAAAGTGGCTTTGTTTGTCTGTGTAATTTGTATTTCTTGCACAGCTTAGAGTTCATCAGATGAGTTCTGAGTAATTCTGCTGCTTTTATCTGTTTCTCATCTAGAGTACAGGATTTTGTTTGGTTATTTGTTTGTCTTCTACCTTATATTCCATACTATCCAAATTAGAAGATTCTTTGTTGTTTCTTCATTTTAGTAAAATAACCCAAATACATACATACTTGTCATAAGCAATGTTAAGAGCTGGTGCTAAAGTGTGCTTTGCACACTTCTTTTTTTTTTTTTTTAATTTGGTTTTTCTACCTACGATTTTTTTTTTTTGAGAGTGGTCTGTTAATAGATGGAACACAAATAATGTGAAATTTTAAAAGCAATAAAACCTTTCTGGTTATCTGACTGTGTTCCATCTTGGACAAACCATGTATTTGAACACTGAGTATTTTATATGATGTGAATATTTATTTCTTAAAAATACATGAATCAATATTATCCAGTGTTCTGAAGATGTTGATGTTATAGTTACCTGTCTCTATTTGGAAAAAAAATCTTCAAGTATGAGTGATGGGCACCTACAATGTGTCAGGCACTGTATTAGAGGCTTTAACAGTGGGGGTTTTAAAAGTTATTTCATTTAGAGATGATCTGCTCTCTTTCCTACAGTGGATATGAAATGTATCAGGTGTGATGTTTGACACAGATCAAATCTGCTAGGAGGGTAGCTCTCATAGTCTTAACAGTTACAGACAAGTAGTCTAGGCAAGATACAGGGTTTTAGCGGAATGACTAACAAAAAAAAAATATTAAAAAGGTAAATTCATACTCTTTAAGAGAGTGTAAAAATACCTTACACTCAGTTTCCCTGTGGTGTGGCATGACTTGTATCCTGAATTATGCAGTCATGACCTGAGTTTCTTCATTATTTATTAATTGCCTCTTTCTTCACTTGCACCATATCCTGTTCTCATTGTTAGGGATAAAGCTCAGAGTTCAATAAAGGTCAATAAAGATGATCTACTGGAAAAATAGTTTTTGTTTTAGTCTAGATCTCATAACATCTTCAGACACAAAATTGGATGGGGATTAAAACTTCATTTTAAACTTACACTTAGAATTTTAAAAATAAACCATTTGCTATTTGTGACACATCATACACTTGTGCAGATTAAAAGAATACATTGTTTTTCTCCTATAGATACTTATCAGAGTATGGTCATATGTTAAGATTCTACTTTGGTTCCCATGATTAGAAACTCTTCATGGTGGAATCCACTTTTACCGTGAGATCCCACCTCCCACTTTACCCACCCATGTGTGTTCCATAAATACTTTCAAAACACCAAGGTTTGGGGAAGAGGGATGTTCTTTTGAGTGTCATATGTGGCTGGCTCCATTATATGCAGGCATATCTTTCTTCAAGTGTTATTTTTAAATTTAATTTTATTTATCCAAAAGCAGAATTTCTTACATCCTCCTGGAAAACTACTTTCAACTCTTATTTCACCTCCCCATCATTAACTCAAATTTATCATTATTCTGAACTAATTTCACCTGTCCTAGTGAATTTTATTAATGGGTCTAAGCGGTACATTATATCTGTTGAGATTCAAGTTAAGCATTCAAGCATTTTTCAGTGACACTGTTATCTTTAATTGTACAGGTAGGCTTCCACAAACCACCACTAGGGATAAAAGCTTCCTAATGTACTAAATGCCATTAACTTACTTTGATTTTAAGTTGACTTCATAGATAAAGTGGAGTCTAACAAATTGTTATATGAATACATTTTATCAAGGTTAATACCGATGTTTTCAGCATATTGCTTTTAAAGTTTTATTTCACACTACACAAAGAATCTCACTGGATTGCATTACACTTTACTTGTCTTTAATTTGATTTTTTAATATATGTAATTATTTTTCTTTGAGTAAAATGAAAATAAATTTTGAATAAATCAAAGCTTCTCTTATTCCAGGAATAGAAGACTTCCTTTTGTTCTGTTGTTCTGTTAATTCTTGTCCCACTTCCACCACATACTCATGAAAACTTACGCTAGTAGAGGTCACAGTTTCAGTAAAGCTGGAATTTACTTAGTCTACAATATCTCACAGGGGATTCTTGTTAGAGTAATCCAAAGATACCATATATAAAAATGTAAGACAGACAATACAGAAAATATATTTACTACTTATTTTGCAGACCAAGAGTTAATATCTGTAATAAGAGTTCTTATAGAGGAATAAGTTGACCACCCCAATTGAAAAATAGCTTACACATGTAAATGGACTTGTACATGTATATGGACTTTTGTTTGTAGAGATAGAAATAATGCTAACCAGTGTTTGTCCCTAAGCAATAATAATAAAAGATCATTTTATTTTGTACTCTATGCATTTTTATATTGTTTAAATTTTATATGCTGTTACAGTTTTTAGTCAGAAAAATGTAAAAGTAATAAAAATTTTTGGTTAAAAAAAAAAAAAAAAGAATTCTTGCTGATGCTCTAATTTCATTAGATAAGGTTGTTTGAGAATGGTTCACCAGAGCAAACCTATACTGTGTTCATCGACACAAGTTTTGGTTGCCCTTGTTGAGTACTTGTCTAAAAATCTCTTGTCAGTCTGTGTTTATTAAGTATTTGGTATTTAAAACAAATGAACAAAAAGTTTTGAGAAAGGAGGAGGAAAACCTCATGTCTAAAAACTTCTAATAAAATGGTTAAGACAGGGATGGGAAATATTTGATGGTACATAAATGGTAAAGGCCAAGTACTCTGATGGTAATACCCATTAATTGGGGGCACTTTAAACATTGTGAAGGAAAATGAATCTTATATTGTGATAAGTTAATTATTTAAATTTTTTAGGTTTAAATACATTTCTGTAGTCTTACCAAACTGATGTGTTATTTTCTATAGATTTCCAGCACCTATCTAGAGAGCAATTGGCCTATACGGGTAAGTTATTTGTTCTTTTGTTGGTGTTAACTTTCCTTGGGTAACGTTTGCTCTGATAGGAATTCTGGGAATTGAGCCCTTAATAGGTATATTGATAAGAGTAAAATTTTAATACTTGATCCACTGTGTTCCCTAGTGTATTAACATCTATAATTTTGTCAAATATATTTATATATATATAAATATTCATATATTTTTTAAACTTGGCATTTTGTATGTAATTCACTTAGCAAACATTTACCAATTGTCTATTTGCTTGACATATTACTAAGCTCTTTATACCTAATAAAGTATGTAGGTTTGCAAAATAAGGAGTTGTTTTTTTTTTCCCTTTTTTTTAACAGTTTTCAGCTATTGATAAGTTCGGACAGAATGTTGCTGTGGTTGGCAAGTTTGGTTTTGCACATTACTCTTTACTCACCAAAAAATGGAAACTTTTTGGAAACATTACCCAGGTTAGTCTTTTTGAAATTGAAAACCTATTTTTTAAAGTATAAGGGAACTATAATATGAAAAGCTATTAAATTAACCATGGTTTACTTTTAAAAAGTAAATAAAATCAAATATAAAAAAGTGATACTGAATTATGTCTTGAGTTGATTCTGATAAAGTATCAACTTGATTAAGGATCTTGTATTGAAATTATAGGTTTGTTTTTAATTCTTGTTAAACACTATAATTCTTTAACTTGAGAATTTACTCTTTACATTTCCAGTTGAGTTCATCAGATGTGATCAGAATAAATCTCCACAGAATTTGAGATCATTCCCTGCTTGTGTTTGTGTGCTGTCTGTATTTGATTAGCATACATATATATGCATTGGGATTTTTAAAGAATCAGATAGGAGGAAAAGGGAAGGAATTAACATTTAATAGGTGCCTAGTGTCTGCCAAACACTTTAAGGTGCTTTCATGTATGTTATCCCACAAATCCTTACAACAATCCAGGGAGAGCAATGTTACCATTTTATAAAAGAGAAAGTAGGATTCAAAGTCACCCAGCTGATAAATGATAAAGCCAAAATTTAAACCTAGGTCAGTTGAATGGAGGGATAATGACGCTGTGTGGTACTCAGTTATTTCAAATGATGTATTTTCTGCCCTATAGAAAAGTTTAGTTTTTAAAATAGGATATGAGACATTATTAATAAAGGCCCTAAAATAATATATATTTCATTGTAGGGAGGATAGAGTAGAGGGGCTGTAATTTGAGCGATCATTGTCTGCCTAGGAATATTTTGTAAATGTATTGCTTTCTTTGTAATTTCTGGTAACATAATTAAAGGTAAATATGTGGGTTTTTTTTTTTTTGTTTTTTTTTTCCTGTCTTTTAAGGAGCAAAATATGATTGTGACGGGAGGCTTAGCCTGGTGGAATGATTTTATTGTCCTTGCATGTTATAATATAAATGACCATCAAGAAGAGGTAAAAAAAAATTTTTTTTTTCTCAGAGGTAAATTTTTGTGTATTTTAAAGATATTAAGCACTGTTTTGTTTTAAATGAAAATAATCTGGAAATTGAACAAAACATTTTATTTTTTGAATAAAAAATGTGGCTGTTTCTAGCTAACAGGATTTTTATTTCAGATTATTCCTGCTTTTTAATTTTTTAAAGTGATACTCAGACTTCTAATATAACGTTTTCTAAGGATTTTAGCTATTAGACATTCACTATAAAGATTGAAAATAGAAAAACATATTTAAAGCAGAAAGGTTTATAAGAATGGCTGTCCTTAAACATAGATTTATTAATTTATTGATTTATATGTTTGTAATTTGAAAAACTGCTGGCCTCTTTATGTCATTTCTAAATATGCAGGTTTAAAAGGAATGTCTCATAATAGTGCAATTCACAGTTTTGGTCACTTCATCTTTTGGTTATTTGTAGAATAAGCATAGCTGCCAAAATATTAGCATTATCCACTTATTAAAGCTTAGAAAGGTCAAGTCCTTTTACTTGAAAAAAGTTAGATAAAAAACAGCATTTCTCAAATATTTGGTCATCCATGATAGTCATCTTATTTTTATAATTTCCTTTCTTTTTGTTTACCTTAGCTCAGAGTATACTTGCGAACATCAAATCTGGACAATGCCTTTGCTCATGTCACCAAAGCACAAGCCGAAACATTACTACTTAGTGTCTTCCGGGATATGGTAATAGTATTTAGAGCAGACTGTTCAATATGCCTTTACAGTATTGAAAGAAGATCTGATGGGTAAGTGTAGCATATGACAAGTCACTTATTTGCTCTTTATCATTTTTCCTGTACCTTTTGGTTTTTTACCTTTTCTACTTTTATAATCAGCTTCTTTTGTCACAGGAGTTAAGAAAAAAGGCAAGGAGCTTTAATTAATGATATTAATATAGTAGTCATATTTTAGCTGTAAAAAAAATAGGAATAGCATACCTAACCTCCTCAGCTAATCTTCCTGGATTCACTTGAAAAACATCTAATTAGAGATGGGATAAACCCTTAGATACTATTTTTTTCCCTATAATCTTGAAAATAAGTGGTTACTATCATAGTGTTCCAACGACTTGGGGGAATATTAAGGAGTTCACAGCTTTAAAGCTTCAGGAAGCATGCCATTAGCATACTCACTTAAAGTTTCACTGAGATAGATGGTTGTAGTCTGGACCAGAAAAATTCTGCAGTCTTGCTGGTTCTACATTGCTGTTTATATTCTTTTTGGCATCAAGTTGGCTTGTTGCACTTAGACTATACCTCTTGAATTTTATTTTGCAGAGTTTTGGGTGTTTTTTTTTTTTAACAGCTATTAAGTTTTTTTAATAGCCAGAGGGGTGGGAGAGTGTGTGTGTGTGTGTGTGTGTGTGTGTGTTTTAATAGTAAAGTTAAGTAGAACAGTGATTGAGGGAATAAAGATAAAAATTAAGAAATTTTTCTAGCTTCCGTGTTCAATATCCCCATCCTTTCTCAACCAACTAGTTTTTTTCCCCTTAAATATTTATGTTCTTTTGGCTTCTTCCCTCCCACATCTTATTCCCTTTCTTTCTCCCTCATCTCATATGTCTTCATTAGATCCCTTAGCCTTGCCAATATGCTGACTGAAGGATATTTGGGAAAGAGAGGGCAATAGGTGGAAGACATTTGGGTCCTCCATAAGCATAAACTTTGTAATATTATTACAAGTAGAAAAGATTTTTAAAAAACCTTGTTAGCATTGTTGTTGAGGTGTGTGGGTTTCTTTTGTTTTTGCAGTCCAAATACTACTGCCAATATTCAAGTTCTTCAGGAGGTCTCCATGTCACGCTACATTCCTCATCCTTTCTTGGTAGTATCTGTCACTCTGACATCAGTGAGTACAGAGAATGGAATCACCTTAAAAATGCCACAGCAGGTACCTTTCCATTATTGGAGCTTTTTGGAGTTTTCATCTGTTTTTAGTGTTTTAAGTAGATACCAGGAACTATTTCTTTGTTCAGCAAATAAATATTAAGTGTCTAGTATGTTTCTTGTATGAAAATGCTGGAGTGTCAAAGAAAACAGACACAGTTTCTGCTCAGTCAACAAATAATTACATATATAATATATTATGATTGTGATATGTGTACCAAAAAGTAGTACAGGTTATTGTGAGAGAGTGTATTGAAAAAAAACCTGGAGTAGTTTTGACAATGAGAGAAGACTTCTGTACCATTTAAATTGCTGTACCATTTAAATTGAAACCTGAAGAGTGAGTAGAGGTGTAATCTAAGTGAGGAAGGTGAACTTAAAGCAGAAGTAACAATAGAGCAAAGGTCCATAGATAAGACAAAACCTGACACATTGGGGGAATTGGAAGAATTTTAGAGTGGCTAGAACATGGAGTATGAGAGAGGAAATGAGTCTTATAGACTATATTGATACTTTCAGACTTTATCTTAAGAGCAGAGTTTTAAACTGGGATTCATTTGATCGAAGTTTTATAAAGTTCTATAAAGGAAAATGAACTGAAGTGGGACAAAACTGGGCATAGGGTGATTAGCTGGGAGGCTGTTGTAGTGATCAAGGTGTACAGTGTTGGTGGCCTGAATTTGGGTAGTGGAAAAGGAGATGGAAAAACACAGCATGAATATAGAATATAGAGAACTTGATGATTACATGATTATGAGGAGAAAGCATAACCTTTTGGTTTCTGGTTTAAGTGACTGGTTTCATGGTGGTACCACCAGAACCCAGGTCATATAGCTTCCTACTTCAGGGCTCTTTCCCTTATACCAGTGGTTTCCAAACTTCATGTCAACGTGGAACCTATTTTCAAAGGAATATCCTAGATAGATTTTATTAGTAAAAATCAATCTTATCTGCCCAGTCTGTCTTTTTTACATCCTTTTGAGGCACTTGCATTGAACCTCAGTGCTCCATAAAATAGTTAGAAAAACAATGCACTAGACTGTTCATTTATAAAGAATTCAGTATTTCATAAGGGAGCTTTTTCCACTGCAGCTGTACTTGTCACAATCTATTATTTATATGGATCAGAAATCTGATTTTGTAACAGTCTATCCCAATTCTCTGCTTTTTGGAACAAGAAATAATAAACCTACTCCCTCTTGTACTTAATGACTCCTAATATATTTGCCGACGGTTGTCATTCATCAGCAATCCCTTTTCTCCTCCTACTATTCCCAGTGTCTTCTCTTCTGCACACTAAATATTCCCATCTCTGTCAGCTATCTCTCCTATGACATTTGTTCTAGACCCCTTAACCATTTTGGTCTCCCTTGTCTTGATAAACTTGTAATTTGTTGTTTTCTCCTTTAAAATATGCTTCCCATTTCCTCTACAAATTATATTTCATGGTGTCCAGATAATCCTTGTTGATAAGGGAAAGTTCTGCTTACAGAAGAATTCTGGCTAATACAGGTAGAAGGAATGTGAGAATTAAAGGATCACCATTTTGCAACCCCTAAGGAAATAACTGATTCAGGCCGTGATCATTATTGGATGAAGCCATTAGATGGAAGGTTCATGGGGGGCTTTACAGTGAAGAGATCAGGCTGTCATAACCAAACCCATTAGTTAATCCTAGCATCCCTAAAAGCAGGGAAACCAAATTTGGCGTACTTCCTGAGGGTGGTACAACATGAAGTTTACAGAATTTTCTACCTATAAAAAATTCTTGCACCTGAATTGAACCAAACTTCTACAGTCATCTTCCATTTACAGGAAATATAGGAACAGAAATTCCATCTAATTACACCACAAGGAAGTAGAATGTGAATCATTCTATAGGCCAGCTACAATATGTCAGTGATATGGGGGAGAAGAGTGAGACAAGACTTTTCTAGATTAAATGAGACCTTAGAGCCATAACAACCAAATGCAGTGGGTAGTCTCATTTGGATCCTGATTCAAAGCAACTATTAAAAAAAAAAACACTGTTGAAACAATTGGGGATATTTAAATATGGGCTGAGAGATGATACCAAAGAATAACTGTATACTTAATAAGATGTGATACTGGTGTGATTATACACATAAACGTCCACCTATTTTAAGAGATTCATATTAAGTATTTAGAGGTAAAATGGCATAATATTTGAGACTTACTTTAAAATACTGTGGCAAAAGAAAAGATGGCTAGATGGAGCAAATATGGCAAAATCTTTATCATTGTAAATCTGGAACAGGGGTCTGTGAAGATTTATTATCTTTATATATTCAATTCTCATTAGTCATGGTATTTATATCCTATAAAGTTGCCAGAATTAGCAAATACTAAACCATTGTTCCTAGGGGAAATGTAGGATTAGATTCCTGTGAGCCTCTGGTCACAACATTTTCCTCAACTGATCAATACATAGCTTTGTTTTATGTGAATTTCTTTTTACAGACACCTTATTTAATATACGTTGTTGATTCATTGACATTGAACTCACGTCCAACAGCACTATAACTCATGCCTGAACAAAGCTATCTAACACTTATATTTTCTCTGTAATTCACATCACAGCCATTTTATACTTAGGAACACTAAGTAGCACTTCAACAGTATGTTTGGGGGTAATTTTAAACAGTGATATCACCAACAAAAGTGCAAAAAAAAGGTGGCACTAAATACACTGAAAATGATACTTTTTTAAACCACAATCCTCATCTACTTCCAAAATCATTGTTATTGTTATACATTCCCAATATTGTCCTCAAGCTGTCCTCCAACTAACATTAATTTTCCTAGACTACTCATTTCAGCCACAATCACATCCGAAAATCAAGTGTTTGTTACATTCATTATAATGTGTTACCATTAAGTCCAGTCATTACCACATATTTGCGTTTGACCTTATTAAACAGTCTACATACATCCAGCATTTTCCCTCCTCCTCATCCCACGTTCCATCTCCTACCAACTTACACTTCATAGTCCAACTCCCTAAGCTTATTCATTGTATTTAGTTTATATCAGTGAGACCATACAATATTTGAAAAGGACACTTTTTTAAACAGACAAGAGCTGAAACAAGAAGGCAGAACATTGCCTTGTTTGATATCAGATAGAAATGTACATGTTAGGAAACTCAAAATTTTCGCTGTTCTGCTCATGTCTTCAAATGCTGCAAAAAGGCCAGGAGTATTTTGGCATTACAAATAAATTTTAACAAGTAGGTGAATTTGCAAATACAGAATTCGCGAATAATGAGAATCATCTGTACTTTTGAGCATATCTGAAGTTTTTTTATATTTAAAAAAAGTTTCTTTGTATATCCCAGATGTAGACTAAGTAGTCCAGAGTACATGGTAGGTCAGTAAACTTCCTTGAGCTAAAGCCCACTTCTTTTCCTGAAACTTAAGTTTACATTAGTGTATTCAAGTAAAATTGCATCACAAAGATTAATATAAAGCAGTTATGTCTTATGATATAAAATGCAATTTAATACCAAATTCCACGAATATGATAATTTGTTGTGGCAATCAGTGGTATCAGTACTACTGGGTACCCCATCTTAAGAGGGCCTTTAATAAAGAGGCACTGGAGATAAATTTAACTTGACAAAGAGAAGATTAAGAACTAAGTTGAAATGTAATAGGAAATAGATTGTTTATATCTTGCACAGAGGGAAGACCAAGAATGCTACAGCAAAGCAAGTCTTGATTTGATATAAAAATTAAAAAAAAAAAAAAACACTTATGTACAGTGAGAACTGTTCAAAATTAAGATGGCTGATGCTGTTTCATAGTTTGTAACAAAAGATTCACAACAATGTAAGGTGGTAGTGGTGGGGTGATATATGGGAGCTGTGTTTATGATGATATGCATGTTTGTTTTGTAAGTTCACAACTTTATGTATGTTTGTGTATGAATAATATACTTCAATAAAATTTTATTTAAAAATGAGTCTACATGGGAAGCCCAGGGACAATGGGAGACCATCTTATTTTTTATTTTTTCTGCCAGGGATTTTTTAGGGTAAGGGATTTTTAGGATGAAGGTGAAAACTTCATTAAACAATAAATAGTTGCCAAAGAGTGCTATTACAGTCACCTGTTCTTACATATTGTAATATCAGTAGAAAACATTGAATGAGTAGATGATAAAACTAAGGAAAAGAGAACTGTATTTTTTTAAATGAAATAATGTGAAATGTAGTGGTGAAATTTACCATCTCAAAATGTAAGGTGGTCATTACGAACATTAGTCATACTGTCATGAATTGAAGTAAATGCCTTTAAGGTCTTTTGAAGGGTTAAGGAAATTATCCCTATGCCAATCCCCAAACAGCCATACTATTTTGATTCTTGGATTTGTATTTCAGTTTTTCTCTTTCTTTGCTGTCTAGTTACATTTTACTGTTATTCAAATTCTTACCTCTTTTAAGTTCCATTCTTCCTTCTCATACCTCCTAGTTATTTGCTGTTTCTAATGTGTTATGGGCAGATAGGCAAATTTTAAGTTTTCATATCATTAGGTTCTAAATGGGGAACCGAAGACTTCTAAGTAAAGTTCTTGGACTTTGTGACAAGTACTTGGAGGTTTTGTGATTTTTATTTTTTAATTTCTACTTCTCTGTAAATTAACAACAGTTCATATCAAGCTTATTACCTACCTGGATATGGTCTAAAGCCAGGGGTTCTTAACAAGGGGTCCATGAGCTGGAATTGAAATTCAAAAAAACATCATTCTTGTGGGGATGTGTTGGTGCGGGTGTGATGTATTTATTAAATAATACACAGTATAGTGTGGACTTAGTAAGGGGTCCGTGGTTTTCACTGACTGGCAAAGGGGTCTGTGGAGCAAACAAGGTTAAGAACCCCTGGTCTAAAGAAAAAATGAATGACAAACTGTGAACATTCTGGACCCTTTTGCCATTTCATTATACCCAACCCCTTGTAAAGTCTGAAAAAAACTCTAAGGAAGAGCATTTTGTGCAACTGAGTATTTTTCAACTAGAATATATAGAGTGACTCCTTTTTTCCTGACTGAACCCCAAAAGATACTGGCAGTTTAATCAGATACATCCAGCCAGCAGGTGTTAAAGCTGGGACACAATTCTATGTCTTCTGAATACTCATTCTTTTCTTCCTGAAATTCTTTTCTCCCTGAAATTCTTTTCTCCCTGAAATTCTTTTCTCCTTTGGTTTGTATGACATTGTGCTTTCCTATTTCTTGTCCAGTCTTTGAAAGCTCCAACCATGACCCTCTGCTCATTTCCCCTTGTATCCTTTGCCTCAGAAAACTCATGTTTCCTGAGTTTACCAATCTCACCATTACGCTTATGATCCTGGCATTTTTATCTCTGGTTCAGTCATCTCTCAATATTTTTGCTTGAAAGCCTTAAGGTTCTTTCAAATTTAATAGGTTAAAAAAAGAAAAAAAAAATTATTTGAGTTTCTCCTTCCCAAAACTGTTTTCTCCTCCCAACTTCTAGCAGTGATAATCTCATTTTCCCTAGCATCTCACTCAGATTCTATACCTTGAAATCATTTTTGATTCAGTGGTCTTTTTCTTTCCTTCATATCTAGGATTTCAGTAAGTTCTTTTGGGGTTTTTTTTGTGTGTATGTGTTTGTTTTAATCAAAATGCTCTTCATTTTTACAAATGAAAATTTAATGTGCATAATTGTTTAACTGGGTGCTAGAGATCAATGGGAAATCATTATTCTAGACCTTCTACTTTGGGGTTTGATTGAAAATTTCCATAACAAAAAGGCAGACTGTTTCCTTTATTCCTGAAGAATTGCAACACTCATAAAGTCTGCTTCTCCCCAGTAATCCATCCTGTCTCACTCAGGTCATTTAATAACTCCCTGATTCAGGAAGCTTAAGTAGTGGCTTATTTCTTATTGCTCTTTTTCTTAGTTTTCTAAGCTCAGCTTCAAGGTCTTGATACCATCCAGCTTTGTTTTCATAATATCCCTAGTCTAATCAGATTTTTCTTATCCACTCAGTAGAACTGGTCTGTCCCATCTCCATGTCTTCATTTACATTGCATTCTTCAACTACTATAGTACCAACCCTTTTCCCTTCCACTCATGTATGTCTTCCTCATCCTCCAAGTCCTGCTTCATCCTATAAACCTGTCTTAGCTATGCAGCCTTCAGTGCTCCCTCATTTTATGAACTTCAGAAGTCTTTCTGATTTTTCTAATATAATTCAATACTGCCCTCAATGTTATATTCATTTGTGTTGTTCAACAATTGCATTATGTGCTAAGCTTTGTTCCACTCTAGCCAGAAAGCTCATTTTATTCCCACAGAGCCTAACAGAATGCCTGTACATAGTACACCCTCAATATTGTTATTTAGCCTGTAAACCTTATGGATTGGGGGCAGTGAGGAGGGTGATGATGAAAACTTATCTAAAAATTTGGATGAATCAAATTTATTTTTCTTTCAGGCTCGTGATGCAGAGAGTATTATGCTAAATCTTGCAGGACAGCTCATCATGATGCAGAGGGACAGATCAGGCCCTCAAATCCGGGAGAAGGACAGTAACCCTAACCAAAGGAAACTTGTGAGTTAAGTGCACATCATTTAGAACCTAAAGATGATATGCAGTTAGGATGAAGGAATAAAAGAAATTAAGAGGAGAGTGGGTTTTTTTGTGATTTGGAGATGAGAAAGTACGTAAAATTAGTCTTAAGCCTCTGGGTATGAGACTGTATTTATCAAGGGTGATTAGGGCCTGATATTATAATAAAATGTTCCTTACTGTGGATATAATAACTAATGCTTAGGCATTAGTATTTGCCAATTCTAACAGGAAGATTAAGATGGACTGGTGAAATTGGTTTTGTTTTAAGATTTAAATGTAGATGCTCTGAAAGGCAGGGTACTTCCATTACCTCTAATTCTAAAAAGATTCCCCAACTTTCCCCAAGGAGTTGTTGCACTATCATTTTGAAAGACTTAGTAAATTAGTACCTAGAAACTTAATAGGAAAAAAACTGATTGTTGTCTCTCCTTCTCCAGCTACCATTCTGTCCTCCTGTTGTACTAGCCCAGTCTGTGGAAAATGTCTGGACTACCTGTCGAGCAAATAAACAAAAACGTCACCTCCTGGAGGCCCTCTGGCTGAGCTGTGGTGGTGCAGGGATGAAAGTTTGGCTCCCTCTCTTCCCTAGAGATCACCGCAAACCCCATTCCTTCTTGTCCCAGCGGATCATGCTGCCTTTCCACATCAACATTTATCCCCTGGCTGTTCTGTTTGAAGACGCATTAGTCCTTGGTGCTGTCAATGACACTTTACTCTATGACTCTTTGTATACTCGGAACAGTGGTAGGGAACAGCTGGAAGTGCTTTTCCCTTTCTGTGTTGTGGAGAGAACCTCTCAGATCTACCTCCACCACCTTCTGCGCCAGCTTCTGGTCAGGAACCTTGGGGAGCAAGCCTTGCTCTTAGCCCAGTCCTGTGCTGCGTTACCTTACTTCCCTCATGTTTTGGAGCTCATGCTCCATGAAGTTCTGGAAGAAGAAGCTACCTCACGGGAGCCCATTCCCGACCCTCTCCTTCCCACTGTGGCAAAATTTATCACAGAGTTCCCCCTCTTCCTGCAGACAGTTGTCCATTGTGCCAGGAAGACTGAGTACGCCCTGTGGAATTATCTTTTTGCAGCCGTTGGAAACCCTAAGGACTTGTTTGAAGAATGTTTGATGGCTCAGGATTTGGACACAGCTGCCTCTTACCTTATTATCTTACAGGTAACAATTTTCTCCTTGTAAAGGGACAGGAATTACTGAGCTTAATGAAGTGTCCTGTGTTGACACTGTGATTATGTTTAAGGAACTAATATAGTCAAGTCTTCTGTCTACTTTATGTATTGAAGAACTCAGTATTGTCAAATGATGGCAGATTTTGAATGTCACAAAGTAAAATTGTGGGGTTTTTAATCCTGTCTCTCCCTCCGTAGACCTAAAATACATTGATGAGTTTAGAGTGGGAATAAACTATGATTTTCCATAATAGTCCATTTATCTGAGATCCCCACACTAGCAGATTTGTTTTCTTATGGTGTAGAATTGCTGAGAGGGCTTGGATTAGAAAATGGGTCACCATTTCACATTAATAAATTAATGAGGCTATCACAATGTAATCCTGTTATTGTAATTTATTATGACTTTCTAACATTGATAGTCAGAAAACAGTTGGAGTCTAAGTCACAGATGGAGAGAGGAATGAAAACAGTTATGCGTGCACTGTGGAAAGGATGACACAGCCAGGAAAGGCAGCTCTAATTCCGTCATTTTACAGGAGATACAAATCTCCTTTAAGCTTATCCTCCCCTGTCTTTTCCTTCATTATTATAACCTACTCGAATTTCCTACCTTCCTTTTCTTCCTACTTCCAATAATGCAGTAGAATTCCATTTTCTACCCATTCATGTCTTAATTTTTAAATAAAGCTTATTTCATTCAGTAAATATTTATTGAGCTCTAACTATGGCTCAGGCACTCTTCTAGAAATTTGGGATTCACTGGTGAGCAAACCAGACAAAGATATCTTGGTTCTTCTATTTAGGGGTGGGAGGAGAGAAAACAGATACGAAAATAAACATAATAAATAGCTAAATTATTGGGTACGTTAGAAGACAATTGCTTTGGATATAAGAAAATTCCATTAGGTTAAGGGAGGTCAGCAGTGTGGAAGGGGCCTGTGGGTGATGGAAGGGCAGACGGCATTAATTAGGGTAGTCAGCCTGGACCTCACTGAGAAGACACCTAAGCAAAGAGGTGAAGGATAAAAGTGGGTCGAGCAGCTCTCTGAGGGAAGAGTGCTCCAGGTGGAGGGAGCAGGTAGGTCAGGGCCCTGAAAGAATGTTCTGGGCATATTCCGGAAAGAGCAAGTAGTCCAAGATAGCTAAAGCAGCCTAATCAAGGGGGCACAGTAGTAAGAGATGACCCGGATCCCACACGGCCTTGTAGGTTGATGTAAACAGGTCTTGGGAGCCACCACGAAGTTTCAAAGAGAGCCATAGCATGATCTGAATTACATTCTAAGAGTATCTTTCAGGTTGCGGTGTTGAGAATAGAATCCGTGGGTCAAGTGTACAAAGGAAAGACACTGTGGAAGGGTAAGGCAGTGATTCAGTGAGAGGCGAGGCTTGGATCTCTTCGCCAGTTTTGAACAGTCTGGTTCTCACTGATAGATTGGATATGGAGTGAGAGAGACAAGGATGAATCTAAAGTTTTGACTGAGTATTGGCTATTGGCTAAGGTACAGAAGACTGTGAGTAGAACATGTTTGGAGAGTTCAGGTTTTGAAATGGAATTTTGAGATGCCTGTTAGACAAATTCAATGGAGATGATGAACGGGAAGTTGAATAAGTGTCTGGAGGTATGGAGAGAGGTCTGAATTGGAAGTATAAGTTTGGAAGGCATTGGCATATCAATGGCATTTATATTTTATTTTCTTATTTATAAAGATATAACAGCTCATTATAAAATTTACAAAATACTGAGAAATACAAGGCAGAAGAAATAAAATCACCCCAAATCACTATTTAAACTTCCACACATTTTCAGATATTTTCTACATATTATTTTGCCTTGCTAATATTATTCATTAAGTAAAATGATATAATCTGTATTCTTTTTTGAGAAGGGGTGTGTATCTTGGTGTTATAGCATGAGCTTTTCTACCTGGTATTAAAAATATCTTTATGTTAAAAAAAAAAAAAAGGGTCATAACACAGAGCCTTCCTTACATTAGGCTTCCCATAGCCAGCTGAGAAACTTCAGGCCTGCCACAGTAACGACCCTCATTGGTACATGATTTTCCTCAAAATAATGGGTTCTGTGAGACTCCTGAAAATTTGTTTCATTATGTATTGGGGAAAAGGGGCTTGATCATTTGTTGTTCCTATTGGTCTGATATGGATTTGATAGGCTACATGTAAAGGTTCTTTCAAATTATTATTTCTTTGATATAATAGGTTAATCATAAACCTGATTAGTCATACTGTTAATCAGCTTATTTGCTTCATGGCTACTGACTGAAACCAGAGAAGATATTCAAGCAGAGGCTAGATGGCCCTGTGATTCTGTAATTCTTTGGCTAGTCTTAAAGAAAAAGCCACAGGAATTATAAAAATAGAATAAAATCAGCTGTTTATTTTAGGTTCCTCCCTAGACTATCAATGACTTTCTTAGCAATAGAATTGGAAACTTTTTCTCTAGTAAATTTCCTGAGTTGCTGACTTGTTAGATAATCATTACAATTAAAACTTGTCTATTTGGCAACTTCCTTGAAGGCCAAGGTAGGGTGTAAGGTTAGATTTGTGACAAAAGTATTGACAATGCTGAAAGTATTGCATTTCTACTTTCCATTGCCCAAAACAAAGATTTTTTTGGTCATGTCCTCAGAAAACTCTTCCCCAGGAGACAGAACATGAGCTTTTTTGGAGTTGGGCAGACCTATATTTATATTCTTGCTTTTCTGTTGATCTTTAACAAGTTAACTTCAGTATCCTCATCTGTAAAATAGGGATATGCCAATTTTGCGGGCACTGGGAGAATGACATGAAATAAAGCATGTAAGGTGCTTAAGATGGTATCTAACATGTAGTAGGAATTCAGTAATTTTATATTATAGCCCAGAAAACTTAACTCACTTTCCCTTGCATGGTACTTTTTAATGTTCTTTTTAATCTTGGTGTTAAACTAATTCTTACAGTGGTATAGCTGCTGGTTCCTTTCCTGGATTTAGGGAACTGTGGAGATAAAGAAGTGCTCATATCTTCCCAAATCATGCAAACTATAAAAGGAGTTCTGTCTTCCTCGGTTGTTTTTGTAGAACATGGAAGTCCCAGCAGTAAGTAGGCAACATGCCACCCTTCTGTTCAGCACAGCACTAGAACAAGGCAAATGGGACCTGTGTCGACACATGATTAGATTTCTTAAAGCCATTGGCTCTGGAGAATCTGAAACACCTCCATCCACACCTACAGCTCAGGTTAGTTGAAAAATTATACAGCTTCTCTAGTCCATACACCTACATGGTATCTTTCTCTAACCATACTGTATGTTGTTTGTAATCATAGGAACCCAGTTCAAGTGGTGGATTTGAGTTCTTCAGGAATCGAAGCATCAGTTTATCCCAGTCAGCTGAGAATGTTCCCGCTAGTAAATTTAGCTTACAGAAGACACTAAGTATGCCATCTGGTCCTTCTGGGAAAAGGTAAAGAATAAACATTACTGCTATTCAGATGTTCTATGACACTACATTTCAAGGCATCTGTAAAACTAGGTTTATGGGAACACCTGTTTGATCCAATTGTAATTCCTTTTTCCATCTCCAAGAGGCATAGAGACCACAGAGGAGCTTCATTTTTTTTACTTCCCCCAAAGTTCATGCTGTAACTCTTTGCCCAGCTTTTGCCCCTTGGTACTAGAGTAAGTCTTGGCATGCCTGTTCTCAATGCAGCAAACTTTACTTCTAATAACAGAGGACTGGAATAAAAAGGAAGAGAAATAAATCTGCAGATAAAGCAAAAGCCTTTATTCAAGGAGCAATAGATTTACCCTTCTTTCAACCAATACCTCTCAACAAAAACTAAAAATTTAGTACTCATGCATTTGATTCTCCTGTGACTCTTGATTGGAGAAGTCATTAAACAGTAGGAGAGCCAAGAGAAAGCGTACCCTGGAGACCAAAACCTACCATACCCACAGATGGGTTATAATTTTCTGATGGGTGACCATGAACTAAAATTGAATATTATAAATTTGTTAGAATTTTCTCTGCTTTGTGAGGTCATTGTATTTCTGCCTGTGTTGTTATATATTGTTGGCTCTTGTTTTTCTCTTTCCTAATCCTTTCTTTTATAATCTGTTCAAACTCTCTCTATACTCCCTGGCACGTAGTAAGGTCTTGTTCAGTATTGTGTGTTGTGATGTTTTACTACTTTCTTTATCACTGACCATTGACCTCTAACATACCAACACACAACATATATACACAATCATGTAAAATGCAGCCATAGCGGTCACACTTGCCAGGCAAACAGTAGCTTCTCTGTGAATTGGCTAATAATTACTAAGTGCTCATTATGTGCCAGGCACCATTCTCAGCATTTACATGTATTAGATCATTTATCCTTAAAACAACTCTGTGAAGGTGGATACTGTTATTAACCACACTTAACAGGTGAAGAAGCAGAGGCCCAGAAAAATAAAGAAACTTGCCTGTGGTCCCACAGCTGATAAGTAGCAGAGCCAGGATCTGAATCCAGGCATCCCCGCTCCAGAGACTAAGTCTTTACCACTGCACTGCATTCCCTCTCAACTGAAAGCACATGGTGTACCAACTATACCATATCAGCTCATCTGAATAAGGGATGATTTTTATTGGTTAAGTCACTAATTTTTAAAAATCAGTTTTAGTTTCATACGTCTACATAGCTCATACTGAGAAATTTCATTTCACTTATCCTTAGTTTCTTTGATCTAATCTTCCTTACTCTTTTCATTGGTCTTTTTAAGTACATTTATTTGCTCCTTTTATTTCCTTCAATAATCACTGCCATCTCCCTAGATTTGGATTTTTTTGTCTTCTAATTTTTCCTATTCCATGCATTCATTCTACAAATAGAGTTTTGAGAGCCTACTCTGTTCCAGGTATTGTTCAGCAGTTTGATGTTGGATCTCTAACCTTCTTGTCAACTTTATCAGTGCTAGTGCATAAAAGTATGTGAAGTCCACCAGTAAAGATTATTCCACAGCATTCTTGTATTCTCACTTATAGATGGAGCAAAGACAGTGACTGTGCTGAAAACATGTATATTGACATGATGCTCTGGAGACATGCTCGGCGCCTATTGGAAGAAGTACGGCTAAAGGACCTTGGCTGCTTTGCAGCCCAACTGGGCTTTGAACTGATTAGTTGGCTCTGCAAGGAACGTACACGAGCCGCTCGGGTGGACAACTTTGTGATAGCCCTGAAGAAACTCCACAAAGATTTCCTGTGGCCACTTCCCATCATCCCAGCCTCTTCTATCAATTCTCCTTTTAAGAATGGAAAATACCGAACAGGTAATTTAGAATTGCTGTCATTTGTACAAGAAGAATTGTATTTTATTCCAACTATTTGTTGTTGATATTCAGGGAAGTCTCCATTCCAAACTCAGGATCAGATAAAAAGCCAGCTTTTTGTACATCAGTTGAAACTGCACCATTTGACCAAGGATGTAAATAACATAGAACCTATGTCTCTAAGTCTTGAGACCTTGAAGTCTAATCTGTAAGTCCAGCCACTCTTATCACAGATTATCAACAAATTGAGAAGTGGCTGAATATAAAAGCTACCATATTTACCTTATTGTAGGAAGGATTTTGGAACTGTTTAGTCATGGATCTCATAATAGCTAAATTGTGATTTACTTGAAAGGAATCATTCCAGGGAAATGGTAATAATGCAACTTTGTGAGCTTGGGCCATCTTCTAAACTGTCACAGGACAGAGTGAAACTGTATGTTTCAGTAAAAAAAAAAAATGAAAGGATAAAGTTTTTTAGTTCAGATCTTTTACAGAAGACTGCTATAGTTAATAATATGTATGAAAATTTAAACATAAATCTTTTATTATTATATTTGGAAACTTCATGTCATCTGAAAAACCAAGACAAATACTTAAAAGATCAAGTAAGGTTGTGCCTAGTTCTAGTATGATATAAGATGATGTATGATGGCTATTAGATGGCATTATGTGATAGTCTAGTTTGTTACAATGCCACATCAGTATTTTGCTGGGAAAGGCTGAAAGAACTCTATTGGAAATGGCAGTATGCATATCTTGAACTTCTCTCCCCATTTTTATTTGTTTTAAATCCACTGTGCAGTAGGAGAGCAACTATTAAAGTCTCAGTCAGCTGACCCTTTTTTAAACCTTGATATGGATGCTGGTGTCTCTAATGTCCAGCAAAGTCAGAGCTGGCTCGGCAACATTGGCTCCACCCATCATGAGATAGACTCGGCCTCATCCCATGGACCACAAACACAAGATGCCTTCCTGTCACCTTTATTTAATAAAGGTAAATATTATAAGTCCTGGCTCTTCTTCATTTCCTTTAGAAGAAAGCTCATGTGCAGTAGCTCTTCAGAGAGAAGGGCTTCACTCTTTTCTTTCAAGATGTGTCCTTGAGGATTAGCTGTTAATATCTGCTAGAGAGGTGGACAGTTCCTAGAACAAGGGCAAACTGGCCTTGACTATACTTTGCTTTATTATGTGTTTTATGATTCCATGATAAATCTCCAGGAAAAGAGCCTCCTTTCTAATTAACTACCTTCTTTCTCTGGTGTTTCCTATGGAAAAGATATTTTATTTCTTATGTCCCTATAGTGGGAAAGGAAAATATTTATAAGCAAATAGGAAACTATTGGTCCTTGATTTAGCTAGAGATCAGCAGTCCTGCTGAAATAGCATGTTGAAGCTCTAAAATCATGTGACTGGGATTGAGTGTGGCAGAGTGGTAGAAAAGGTAAAAGCAGGAGCAGAGGCAGCACCAAGCAGTTGCATTACCATTGAGAGGCCTCCCTGAAAGTGGCTGGAGGAATCAGGAAGCATTCCCCACAATTATGGTTGAACTTGGTAAAGTTTGGTCACTGAAACTTCTCAGGATTTAGTGTCCTTGGAGCCTTGGACTCCCAGCAACAAAGTGGGTCCAGTCAAGAGGTCCAAACTAAGGACTTGAAGTGTAGGAAAGCAAAATCTGCAAATCTGGTGAATAAAATTTGTAGGAGTTTGCAAACAAAGGCCAGTGGCCAAATCCAGTCCACAGACTGTTTTTATAGATAACGCAGCTACACTTCTTTGTTTATATATAGTCTTTGCTTGCTTTCACACTTAAGCAGCAGAGGTGAGTAGTTGCAGCAAAATATTAATAAAATATTTACTGTCTGGCCCTTTACAGAAAAATTTGGCTGACATCTAAAGGAAGAAAAGGATTTCTTCAAGGTAGAATACATAATAGTAATAGTGATGATGGAGACCACTCTATGGCTTTTTATTTTTTTTGGGGGGGGGGTACCAGGGGCTGGGGATTGCACCTGGGACCTTATATGTGGGAAGCTGGCACTCAACCACTGAGCCACATAGGCTTCCCTGAGTTGATTTTTTCATTTGTTTTGCTTGTTGTTTGTTTTTGTTTTTTCAGGAGGCACCAGGGACTGAACCCAGGACCTCCCATATGGGAAGCAGGAGCTC
The DNA here is from genome assembly GCA_029593785.1 of Cabassous unicinctus. NCBI lineage: Eukaryota > Metazoa > Chordata > Mammalia > Cingulata > Chlamyphoridae > Cabassous > Cabassous unicinctus. Next base: position 3,242 of record JAQZBX010001866.1, on the reverse strand, counting down.
AACTGCTTGAGCCACATCTGCTCCCTCTATGGCATATTAATTATGCACCAGACCCCTTTTAATTCTTTCAGAAAGTTTGCCATGAAGGGATCATTATCATCATCTTAGAGGTGAGGAAGCTGAGACAGAGGTTAAATAACAGCTCTTAAGGGGCAAAGACAAAATTTGAACCAGATCTGTGACACCAAAGCCACTCTACTGTACTACTTCACATTACTTTCACCCCCCAGGCTAGTGACATCATTAATCCCTAGAGGAACCACAAAGTCAAAACGTTACAAGCTAGAAATTCCCTGTTTAGCTGAGAAAGTGACAATTTTTTTGTGGAACCCCAGCAATAATAAATACTCCAGTGTATAATTCTATTTGTGTTCTTCTGGGTTTTTGTTTTAAAAAAAAAAAAAAAACATCCACAGAGAATTGTTCTACAATATGATTAACTATAGAAGCCCTTGATCTATCAATAGTAATTTTATTTTAATTTTCATCTAATTATATATGTACATAATTTAAAAGTCAAATAATTTTATACAGTTTATAACAAAAAGAGTAGTCCCTGTTCCACCACTTTCCTCCCCAACTCAGATTCTCATCCTATAGAGGTAATCACTTTTCAACTCTTGCAGCTGTTATCTATTTACCTTTATATTTCCAAATAAGATGGAGGAATTACTGGCTGTTTTTTTGTTTTGTTTTATTTTTATTTTTATTTTTTTAAAGATACTTAGATTACATAAATTTTACACAAAAAATACAGGGATTCTCATATGCCCCACTCCCCACACCTCCTACACTCTCCCACATAAACATCCTTCATTAGTGAGACACATTCATTGCAGTTGATAAACGCATCCTGGGGCTTTGCCATTCAGCATGGACCATAGTTCACATTGTAGTCTACACTCTCTCCCACACAGTTCTGCATGTTATGTGATGATATAAAATGGCCTATATCTGTTTTTGCAATGACTGTTTTAATTATACATTTTTCTAGTTAATTTCTTTGCAGTTACTCTAGGGTTTACTATATATACCTTAATTTATCAGAGTCTACTTAAGACTTATTCGTAGTTCCAGTGAAATATAAAAATGTTACTTCTGTAGCTCTCTATTCCCTTTCCCCTTTTTGTGCTATTACTGTTATACATATTGTATCTGTATATGTCACAAACCCAAGAATACATTGTTATAATTATTACTTTGTATAAATGTATGTCTATTAACAAAGCTGAGAGAAGAAAGAGCAAGTATATGTAACTATATAGAGTTTGTTATATTCTGGTGTAATTCCCTTACTCCAAGACAGCTTTGCTCCCACTGACCTCCTTTGTGCTGTTATTGTCAAATATATTTCTATAAGTTCTAGGCCCAACAACACACACATATATATAGATACTGTTTTATACCATGGCTTTTTAAATCAGTTAAGAGAAGAAGGGAGAAAAATTTTGCATTTATTGTCTTTTTTACAATTGCATAATTACCTTCATTTCTGCTATTTGAATTCAATTACTGCATGAGGCTATTTGCTTTCAGACTGAAAAACTCCCTTTAGTATTTCTTGTAAGGTGGGTCTGGTAGTGCTGATTTCTCTTAGTTGTTTTTCATTGGAGTATCTTAATTTCATCTTTATTTTGGAAAGATAGTTTTGCTGGATATAGTATTCTTGGTTGGCAATTTTTATTCTTTCAGCACTGTCCATATGTCAACTGATGAGTCAACTAGGAATATTATTGGAGTTCTCTTGTATGTGTTGAGTTGTTATTCTCTTGCTACTTTCACATTTTTCTCATTGTCTTTGTCTTCTTGCCCTTTTATTATGATGTGTCTGGGGTAAATTATCTCTCTTTTAAATAACTATTTCAAATTCAAAAAAATAAAATAAGGCAGCTTAACGAGTTAAGGAAACACTACTCATAAAAAGTCTGTCCAGGCACTTTTATCTCATTCCAACTACTAACTCAGTTATTCCTCTAGTATTCAGAAAGATACACAGATGAATGCAGATTAAATGACATACTCAGAGTTTCCTTATTAATGAAACAAATGGAAAAGAAAAATGCTTAATCATATTCAATCATACTCACAAAACCAAACTCCATATTCTTTTTTTTAATCTTTAGCATTAATATAGTACCAATTTTGCTTTTGCAACAAAAAACATTACATTGTTGTTGTTAACTATAGTCTATAAATTACATTAGTTATATTTTTCCCAAGTATCACATTCTTAGCACCTTGTACTAGAACATTCTTTTATTTATATTAATCACAATCCTTATCTACTGCCCAAATCATTGTTATACATTCCCTGTATTATCTTCAGCTGTCCTCCAACTAATATTAATCTTCCTACATTACTCGTTTCATACACAATCAAATCTTAATGATATTTAGCCTTCTAACCCATAAACATGGAATATCCTTCCATTTATTGAGATCATATTTGGATTCTTTTAGCAATGTTTTGTAGTTTTCTGAATACAGGTCCTTTATGTCCTTGGTTAAATTTATCCCTAAATAATTGATTCTTTTAGTTGTTATTGTAAATGGAATTTTTTTCTGACTTCCTCCTCAAATTGCTCATTAGTAATGTATAAAAACACTATTGATTTTTGCATATAATCTTGTATTCTACCACTTTGCTGAAATCATCTATGCATTCTAATAGTTTTGTTGTGGATTTTTTGAAATTTTCTAAGTATGGATCATGTCATCAGCAAATAGCAAAAGTTTTCCTTTTCCTTTCCTATTTGGGTGCCTTTTCTTTCTTTCTCTTCCTCCCTTCCTTCCTTCTTTGTCTAATTTCTCTAGCTAGCTAGAACTTCCAGCACAGTATTGAATAACAGAAGAGAGTGGGCATCCTTGTCTTTTTCCTAATCTCAGTGGGAAAGCTTTCAGTCTTTGTCCATTGAGTACAATGTTAGCTGTGGGATTTTCATATACGCAGTTTTTCATATTGAGAAAGTTTCATTCTATTCCTGTCTTTCGGAGTGTTTTTATCAAGAAAGGATGTTGTATTTTGTCAAATGCCTTTTCTGCATCTATTGAAATGGTCATATGATTTTTCTTCTTCAGTTTATTAATGTGGTATATTACACTGATTTTCTTATGTTGAACCACCCTTGCATACTTGGTAATAAAGCCCACTTGATCGTGATGTGTAATTCTTTTTAAAATTTATTTATCCGCGCCCCCCCCACCCCCATTGTTTGTGGTCACTGTCTGCTCTCTGTGTCCAT
>JAQZBX010001865.1:0-77708 GCA_029593785.1 Cabassous unicinctus | reverse complement strand
ACACATTTATGGCTGTTTTAAGCATTATATACTCATTGTAGAAAAGTTTGAAGATGCAGAAAAGTTTAAGACAGGTGCATAATCTCACCTTCAAAAGATGGTTAATGCTTAAGATATAAATGTTATTTCCTTCCTTCTAGTATTTTCTATATGCAAATATTTTTTATTTCAAAATTCTACTACTGCACACTAAAGTTTTAATTAATTTATTTATTTCTCCCCCACCCCACTCCCCCTTGTTTGCATTCACTGTCTGCTCTCTGTGTCTGTTCATTGGTGCTCTCTGTGTCTACTCATCTTCTTTTTAGGAGGCACCAGGAACCAAACCCGGGACTCCCAATCTCTTGAGCTACCTCCGCTCCCTGCTCGTTGTGTATCTCATTGTGTTTCCTCATTGTGTCTCCTCATTGCATCATCTTGTTGTGTCAGCTCACTGTCTTGCTCGTCTTCTTCACTGGCAACTGAACCTAGGACCTCCCTTATGGTAGGCGGGTGCATAACTGCTTGAGTCACATCCACTTCCCATACTAAAGTTTTATATCCTCCATTTCACTTACTAAGACTATGTTCCAATATCACTAAATAATCCTTGAAAGTGTGATTTACATTGGCTACATGGCCTATGGATTTACTATGATTTATTTATGCTATTCTTTAGTTCTTAGGGTTTTTTTGTTTACAATTTAGAATCTATTTTCTAAAGATATATATGTATACATACACACATATATATTTAAATTAAACCTAATAAGGTTTTGAAACAGATTTAAATCATTTTATGATGCAGTGACATTTTTAAAATTTGTGGTCCCATCTAAATAAATTTAATAAAAATACCTTTATAGATAAAGTAATATTTTTATAGATGACCATTTGCTTTGGGGGGCCTGGAAAAGTACCTAAGGTTCTTCACTTGGTGTTGTTTACATGAGTAATTCTGCCTATTCCATGCTTACTTCATGTGGTTTGCAACACAGTTACTCTAACTAACCCTAGAGCGTGATCAAATTGAGTCACACCTTTCAGTAAGGTTTTGGGTAACTGAGGGTTTACTAATCACTGACTCCACTATCTTTTCCCTTTGTAACATGCTTTCTACCTACTAGGTAGACAAGTAGTTTTTAAACTTGGCTAAACCACAAAACACCAAACAATACTTTACTGTGAAACTATAAAGCTCTCAGACAACCTCAGATAGCAACAGTTATCGATGACAAAAATGAAGTCATTAAATTTCTAAAGATCCAGGAAGAAAATATATCCATTTTAACACTACCATCATTTTAAATGTTTATTTATATAAAGTTTTGGATTAGTTTTTCACAATGTTATTGTTTAGAACCCCAGCAAAAAATAGTTTAAAGAATACTAGTGCATACACTTAAAAAAGAGAAGGCTGTTTGTAGTAGTTGGGCAGTTTAATGTAATTATGAATTCCAAAAAATAGATATTGGATTACGCTTGTAAACTTGTCTGTTAATCTGGGCATGATTAAGTTATGATTAGGGCGTTGACTGGGCCACGTCAGTAGGGCGTTCAGCCCCACCCCTTGGTGGATGAGGGAATCAAATATAAACGGCAAGGCAAAGGACAGAGAAAGCAGTTCTGATGTTGGAGTTTTGATGCTGGAGCTGGGGAGGCGAGCAGACAGAGGAGCTTGGTCCTGAGGAAGGAAAGAAGGCCCCGGGATAGAGACGAGCCGTTCGACTGAGAGTATACAGCTGACCTTGTGGAGGAAACAGAGGCACTGAGCCCGGAGAGAAACACAGCCCTGGGAAGAGACGAACCCAAGAAGCCTGAACCCTAGCAAACATCAGCAGCTGTCTTGCTCCAACATGTGGCAATGGACGTTGGTGAAGGAAGAAACTTAAGCTTTATGGCCTGGTGACTATAAGCTTCTACCCCAAATAAATACCCTTTATAAAGACCAACCAATTTCTGGTATTTTGCATTAGTACCCCTTTGGCTGACTAATGCACTGTTCAATTGCCACTGGACATTTGGCTGATTGCCCTCTAGATAGCCGAACCCCAAAGTGAAATGAATGGTTTAGTTCTGCCTGTCCCTTCTCACCTAGAACTCTTATTTCCTGTGGCTAAGTTGCTTGGCTGCAGAGAATTTGCTTTTCAGTTTGTTCTTGGAAAATGTTCTTTTCCTAGATCTGTTTCTGAACAAACAGCTTAGGTGGGGTAATAATATAAGCACAGCTGTCTTGTTGTGGTTAGTGTTTTTATTTTAATAACTCTTTGGGAAATACAGTCTAAAGAAAATTGCCCTTACGTATATATGTTGCAAGAGATCATTTATTCAGAGTGCCAAATTTAATATATTTCTACTCCTGATTACTTAATAACTGATTTTTTAACTTTATAGACAGTACTCCCCACATAAAGAATTCTGTAATTCTAAATTGAGATGCTGGTTCATGATGTCATTAGATAAGAGTGATCTAATGAGTCATTTTTATTGTTTTTTTGAAATACCTGAATGTTCTGTGACTGTGTCTCAGGCAATTAGGAGGTAGATATAGTGCTCTTAGCTTAAAGCAATTGTAAGATCATAGCCCCAGGCAGATTGTGAATATTTTGTCAGTATAGAGACCTTGAAATATTGAAAGGCTCAACGTTTCATTTGTTCATATACTGAAAATCCTTGGTTTTCTAGCATAGATTGACTAAACTAATACATTATTTTGAATTTATATATTGCCTTAGGAAAGAACACATACACATGTGTATATGCATGTTATATGTGGTTTAAAGTTGAATTATTTACTTTTTATTTTTTTAAACTTAATGTCTGTAATTTTTTTAGAGTTGACTAACTTGAAAGGACAAAGGAAGAAAAGAAATGAGGAGTATAGCAGACAGTGCTTCTAGTTCTAACTGGGGTATCCCTCTGCACGCTTCTGAGTCCATGTAATTTACCACAGTTGTCCCTAGAGAGCAGTGCTTAAGGCTGCTGCCCATAATATTATGAAGACTCAAAGTCTGGACTTTCACCTTCTCATGCTCTGTGCCCATTGTCTTACGCATCCAGGGGTTGCTTGGTGCTTACAAATGACTTGAGCAGGGGAGTCAAGACCAGACTGGTCCTTCCTCACTGCAGCGCTGACTGTGCAATGGAAACTGGCCTTGATGAACCTTGTCCAATGCCAGGAAAGCTGAACAAGATGCCCCTCCAGTGGCACCCACAGGTGTGAGGGCAGCAGCATCCCCTTCAGGAGAGAATTTGCCAAGTCCTCAGCATCACATTCATTGAAAGGGGCTCCCAGCCAAGCTGGCCAAGCCCAGTGTGGTGAGACAGGAAATGTGAGCTGTAGGGGAACAGGGTCTCCAGGCAGCACAGTGCTGTGGTTAGAGCAGCTGTGGGTAAGAGGAGGGCGTGGTGGCCTGTAGTAGTGAAGCTGTCCTGGTAGTCAGCAGAAAAAGAGCTGAGTCCTCTGTCCAGACACCAGGACAGAGCCTTCACATGAAAAGGGAGAAGGGGGAAAGCTGTATTCTGGCCTTGCCCGCAGATGTGGGGCCTCACGCCCTAGTAGACATTGCCCAAACTCCTGCAGCGCATCATCATTCTCCAGGCTGGCAATCCCACAGTGGCTTTCTTGACCTAATCTCATCTCCTAACTCCTAATAGTTCTGCCACGAAGGCACGGAAACAATTTCTTTGGAGAAACTCTAGTTATTTACCATTAGGAGCCTCCAAAGAGTCATTTTTTCCCTGGCTACTACCACAAGCTTTCTCTCCCCTCCTTACTGGGAGCATTTTACTCTCCAGCCCAGACCTTACTGGGTAGGCTGATTCTGGAGTCCCTAGCCTAGCCAAGAGTACAGAACTGGCCCCATGGAGGAAGTGCTGCATAAATCCCAACAGGGACAAATAGGCTGTGTGGAAGCCATGTTAATAGTAATTATGAAGAGATTTTGCCTGAGGGATGTTCCTTTCACCGGAAAGTGATGTGCATGGCATAGGAGCACCAAGTTTCCATGGCATGTGTTTTAGAGGGCTAGATATGCCAGCAATGCCATATCCCACTGCTAGCACTATGCCCGTAGGTACACCTGTTCCTGAACAATCGCCTTTTGGTATACTCTCCTTTACACAATAATTACCCAACTCAGAGCATTAGCACTGCCTCTGTGCCTTCCTCTGAAGATGCAGAGCTGTTGGAAAGGAACATTTGCCATATTGTACATACAAAAATAACTCCAAATATCTACTGCCACAATGCATGTCAAAAGGATTTTGACAAGGACAAGACAGTGCATAAAATGTAAGGATTTGAGCTTCTTTGAGGAAGTTTGACCTGGGTAGGAGGTGGTGGTACTTCATTGATAATCTTAATGAATTCAGAAGTCTATGCAATGAAATACTTTTCACTGATGTTTTCTAAGTATAAACAGAGGCTAATTTCTTTTAAACCATTTAATATATTCACAGAAATGTTTGTACATTCACTAATGAGTGCCATTATTTTGAGGGGTGCTTTGCACACAGAGGATTGCAGTTATGCAGGAATGACCCTGCATAAATGCATATGGCTTCAAATTAGCAGTAAGCGAATTAAGGATGAGAACCCCCATCCCCTGAGTTCACAGAAAGTAATCAGTTAGCTATTGCTTGACTAAAGTGCCTGAGCTTTTATAGCACTCTTAGTTTTACCTTGTAGATTTGCTTTAGAAAGAATTCAACTCTCTAGGTCCCCTTTTGGATCAGGAAAGTACTAACCGTATGTCATATAGTTAGGTGTGTATGTTTGTGTTTATTATCTGTTTATGTTCAGAGTATGTAGAGATTGGGAACTCTTCAGTGGCTTCTATCTACTTGGACAAAAAAGACCATCATTAAACCAAACAGTTCAGTTAGTCAGACTGTTGGTTTTCTTAGTCTATAGTGGGCTAAATTATCAGTTGGATGTTTATTTGTCCACAAATTTGGACTGTTTCCCTGTCGGGAGATACAATCAGTGGAAATTGCTTCAAATCAAAGTAGCCTCCACACAGTCAAGAAATGATAGGTATATCCCTTTGGCTGTGTATAACTTCTAGCTTACTTCTAACTCTCTCTTTTCTTACTCTTCATTTCTCACTAACCCATTTTTCTCCCTCCTGCCCATTTCCTTTCCGATTATTCATGTTAAATGGTGACCAGAAAAATCATGGATAAATGACATCAATGGATAGTTCATAATTCTCAGTTGAGCCAATAATTTCAACCTTGTCTTTCATCAGATCTTTTTATGAGAACTGCTCAAAATGATCAAAATTGATTGATTTGCATTTTGCTTCTTCTCTTCACCTTTGCATACGATCTACTGGAAATATAAAAATGCAGTCGCCAAAAGATGGGCAGCAGGAGAATGAAGGGGAAACTGGGGTAATCTATCAATTTGTCAATTGATTCCAGTGTAATTAGGAATTAGCTGACTACTAAACTATAAGTCTATATGCAAGTGGACATTGGAATGGAGCAGCATGTGTGTTCTCTGCTCAAGAAGTCATTCTTGTTATGTTACATGAATACGAAATGGTACAGAGGGAAAGGTGTATGTTTATGAGTTAAAGAGGCTGGGCATGAAATATCAAAGAGGGAATACTAGTTCAGAAAGGTACAGAAAATAACTGGGAAAGAGCACTGGCAATCAGGAAAATTATTTAGAAAAGTAGCAGGAAAGAGTGGGAGATACACCTTAGGAACGTGCCCTGAGAAAATGAAAATGCACTCAAAAGATTGTAGCGGAGTGATTGGATCAAGGCACTTATCAAATTGTGCTGTCAGACAAAGGGATACTAGAATATTTGCAAGGATCTTAGGAGCATACTGTTTATTTTCTTTAAAAAAATTTTTTTAAGCATACCTACCTCGGGGCTTGTTTTCATAAAGCCTTTCTACCCTGTAAGCACTCAATAGTCACTATTACTAAAATCTCCTTTCATTTAAAAAATATGTTTTGACTGCCTGCTCTATATTAGGACTCTGAGCTAGCGCAGAGGTATACAGATACTGACTAGGCAAGTGTGTGTTTTCAAGAAGCCAATGATTCAGTGAGAGAGGTAGAAAAATAAACAATCACAACATGCTGCAATTGGTGCTATGACACTAAAGCTTGAAAGCAGAAAGGAGGGGTGCCTGAAACTCAGTCTGGGAAGGAAAGAAGCCTTCCTCCCGGCAGTGAATGATGTCTGCATTCAGACACCCAGAGCATTAGTGGAAGCTATCCAAGTGAGGGGAGAGCTGCTGGGTTCTGGAGGAGGAGGGTAGGAGACCTGGTGGGGAGGGAGAGAAGGTATTGGGTATTCCAGGCTGAAGGAGCAACATGTGCACAAGCCTGGAGAAAGGGCAGGGAACTCTGTGGGTCCAAAAGATAGTTCAGTATATCAGGAGCATAGTATGAGGCAAGAGTGGGAAATAAAGAGTGCTGAAGTGAACTTTCAATGTGTAAATCAGGTCACTCCTCTATCTATTTAAAACCCTCTAGTGGCTTCCCATTGCAAGCAGAATAAAATTGAAACGCTGAATCATGGCCTGCAAAGCTCCGTGCATCTGACCCTTTCTTAACACTCTGGCCTCATGTCCTTTTACTCTACTTGGCTCATGATGCTCTGGCCTTTTTTTTTTTTTTTCTTCCTCTCCCTTAAATATATCAAGCCTTGTTCCAGTCTCAGTGTCTGAAAAAATTCGGGGTTCCCTGTAATTTCTACCTATTTCTGCTTATTATTCAAGACTCCACTCAAATGTCATCCCCTCCGAGGGGCCTTTTCCAACCACTCTGTAACTGAGCAGCACCCCAAGTCACTCTCTGTAAATTATATTATTTTATTCATAGCATTTATAGGTCCTGAAATTTTTATATATGTGTTTATTTGTTTACTTCCTTCTTCTACTAACAGTAAGATCTAGTGGATGGGAACTCTGTACTTGTTTACTATTATATTGCCAGTATCTGGAACAGTGTTTGGCACATAATTGGTACCCAGTAAAATTTTCTTCCTTCACTGATAGGAGAGATCAGGGAACACCAGCTCCATGAAATGCTTTCTATATCATGCTAACTGCTTTGTGCTGAAAACAATGGGTTTTAAGCAGAATAGGGACATTATTATGATTGTGTGCTTTAGAAAAATCATTCTGACTAACAAGGAGCATAGATTTGAGTGGGGTTTGTTAGAAGTAGGAAGATTTAATTAGGAGACTGTCAACATTGTCCTAGCCTCCCCTTCTACCTCCACTCTGCCCAAAATGCTGACTTGAACCAAGGAGAATGGCACTGGGAATAGAGTGAGCTAGAGACAGAACACATTGTGCTTGATGACTAGTTGGATAGATGTAGGAAGGAGAAGGAGGGATCAAGATGATATCCAGGTATTTTTCCTGTATAACTGAATAAAGAGAGAGATGTGCACAGAAGATTTGGATTGAAAGTCATCAACAAATATGTGGTAACGGACCCATGAGAGGGATGAGATCAGCCTTGGAGAGAGGGTGAAACAAATGAGACCAGGCTGAATTCCTGAGGTACACAGATAAATTCAAATCCATTAAAAAAAAAAAAAAGAGCCAGCTTAAACCCATATTGAAAGTAAATTAGAGTAATTAAAAAATACTTAGAGTTAGGAATATAATTTCTTCTGTATGTGAAGGCTCTTTCTGATTTTGTCTGCTTGTGTCTCTGGTTGAGATTTTCAGTTTTGCTAAAACAGTTAAACTAGTTCTGCAGTAGGTAAGAGGGTATTTAGGCAAGCCTGCCCAACTCATAAGCAACAGTATAGTTATAGGATAAATTAACTATATGACAGACTGAAAGGTCAATTTTGCATCTTGCAAAATAAATATTAGCACAAGAAAAACAGGAAATACTGATAGCATTTAATGTCTCTAAAGTTAATGCTCACAGGTATTCATTAATCAAGTCATTTTAATGCCAAACAAGCATTGTTCTCCTCTTCTCACAGACAGAATCCAATGACCCAATTAAACATGAAAACTGCCAGAAGTTTCATCAGAAGCATGGGAACCCAAACATCAGGTCTTATGCTCTGAATATTTATTGCCTGAAGTTGTACATTACTTCTCCAAGTTCGTCAGAATCTCTAATTAGTTGTGATTGTCTTCTTTATAGGAGGACTAGAATGAAAGATATATGGCATGTTCTCTTGAAGAAATAAAAAAGTTAAGACCAATGTAAATTCTCAATTTTCATAAAGGAAACATAGTACAAAAGGGATTTAAAAAATGATAAGTGAATGTGATTCTGTTCCCTGCCCCCACCTCTGACATAAAAATCTCCTATTCCCAAATAAGAAATGAAAAACCATGTTTCTAGGTCACACACATTTATATTGTTTCACTAATAATTCGAAAAGTTAAAGTGCTTCAGAATTGGAATCAAATACACGTTTATGAAGAGCCAGAATGTAGTTGGGATAACCTTTCTTTAAATTGTGTTTCACCAATTAAGCTATTTAAATTATCCCCGCTATGTTATTTGGAAATGTTTAATTTATTCTCTAGTTGTAGATTAGTCAATAGCCAATTTTAGTATTTAATAAAATTCAGTATTCTAGTATTTTAGTGTTTTAGTATTTAATAAAATCATTAGAACCAACAATTACATGGCTTCAGAGATTCCCCCCAAAATTATAGCCACATGATAAAACCATACACTAAGAATAACTGAGTGTTTTTTCGGGGGAGGTGGGTAATACGCTTGATGCAAGGCACTCAAATAGCTACATAACTATGTAACCAGAGGACTAGCAAAAATAATTTTTTAAAAACCTAAAAAAAAATTGCCCAGTTGAAAAGATATGTTAATCCTATTTAATAAATAGGTGAATGTTATGGTAAGTATAGGACTTGGTGTCCAAGAAAAGGTGAAGGTAACTTGATGGAGTGCAGGTATAAGGAATGGTTGAGGCTGCTCAGTTTTAGAAATAAGACAGGGACAAAATGAATAGGTACACAGGAGAACTGCACATTAAGCTCTTTCAAGACAGATAGTGTAGACAACTTGAGCCCAGGAGGATTGCATGAGATGAATGGGCATCGTGTACAGTGCTATATTCCTCTCTGACCTTCTGTGTTCAGATGTGTCAGTATACACTGTGTTCAGCTGCTGTTTCTTGCTGGGGAAAATATTAGAAAAATGCATATGAAGCAATGTGGCATCCAAGTTTTTCTGACACCATTTCTTCATTTACCAATTGCATATGAGCTAACTCAAGTGACAGAAACATGTCCTTCACTTGTCTAGGCCCCTGTTGCTCATCCATTAAACAGGGCTAATTACATCAGCTGCCTCCTAGTTGCTGTGAAGTTTGGAAAAGTTAATATAGGAGAAGCACTGGCCACAGGAGCCAACACAGAGAGAGCTCTGTAAAGTATATTGTGATGGTCAAATGAAACCACCCCCCTTTGGCTGACAGCCCTCCAAACTGCCTCCCTTCTTTCTGCACTTTAGAGAAGGCCCTTGCTTGCAGAAGTTCCCTCTTTGGGGCCTGAAGATGCCATCCTGGCTGATCTCAGGCCAAAGTCTTTTCTCTCTAAAGATATCCAGTCGGGGCTCCCAGTTCCACCTAAATACCCAAGGATGATGCATCCCTTCGGGCATTTCTTCATGGTAAATTAGAGCAGTTAGGGAAGAAATGCAAAATTTAACTATAAATTTTCCTTTTGTAGTAAATTTACTGTTTAGAGATCTTATGCATAAAATATACCCCCTTGTCGCCCTGCCCACTAAAGAGCCTTAGCAAATGGCCATTGGAATTCTTTTTCTCTTCACCTCTAAAAGGAAGTTATACTGCGTGGAGTGTAATAATTATGGAGTTTCGCCTTTGCACCTTATGACTTTTATTGCTCTGCTATGAACTCTGTAGGAAAAGCAGAAAAGGTAGAAATTAAAAACCTTTCTCATGATTTTTTTAGCAGCTTTAAACCTTAAGAAAAAATTAGAACACTTGTAGGTTTACAGAAAAATTATGCAAAAGTACCATATACCCTTCACTTATAGTATGAGTTGCTATATGATGCGACGTGGGAACAAAGGATCAGGCACAACAGAAAGTTTCAGCAAATGACTGCTTTGTTACTTAATGGCACAAAGTGTCCAAAAGAGCAGGGGAAGAGATCCTGTCATGAACAGTTCTCCCGGGGAAGCCACTGCTTGGATTAACATCAGCGGATGGTAGTTCCTCACACCCAGCTTTGGGTGGGAGAGGAAAGAGTAATCTGTGCTTCCAGAGGTTGTATTTCTGCAACCCAGGGGGAGGTGGCGCTGCTACTGAGAGCTCCCACCCTGATAAGCATCTGGAACTTCTTGTTCCTAATTTGGATTTGGGGGTTAAAGTATGGTCAGGCTGACCTATTAGACTTACTACCGCCCCAAAGTACAGAATGGAAATTTATTGAAACATCTGTATACCATAGAAAAAGGGGGTAGGGGGTGGATGAAGGCTGGGAGATGGCCACTATCGTCATTACTACCCCACCATCCCCCCCCCCACAGTTTTCCTTATTAGTTACATTTTGCATTAGTGTGGTACTTTTGTTACAATTGATGTAAAATAATTACTATAATTATATTATTAACTATAGTCCGTAGTTTACATCAGGGTTCATTCATGTTTGTATGTTGTACAGTTCTATTATAGTAACATATATACAACCTCTCATGACTTTTGTTTCTGGAAATTTCGGAAACTAGATGCTCTGAGGAGCATCCTATAGCAGTACAACTATCTGTGTAAAAAATGCAGCAAAAATTATTTTTAATAACTTCTTACCTTATAAGAAAGTGAGAGAAATTTCCACAGGTAAAAAAAAATCTCATTCATATATATATTGCAGAATTCTTAAAGTAAATATTAGTAAATCAAGTCCAACATTATATAGAAAGATAATGTATCACGACCAAGTGGTTTTACTAAAGGAATTAACATAAAGGGTTTAACATTAGAAAATATAACTCATCTTATTAACATATTAAAGGAAGAAAGGGTCTGACCATCTCATTAGATGCAGATCATGTGACCCTCATTTATTATTTAAAAATTTCTCCAACAAAACTGCAAACAGAAGGGAATTCTGTTGGCCTAATAAGATGTATTTACTGGAAGTCTACAACAACTAAGGTAAAAAGTTAGACACATTCCCTTTAAAATCAGAAGAAGACAAGGATATCTGCTAATTGAGGTCTTATACCAGAAAAATAATTGAAATAGAAGGATTTGAAAAGAAAAAATCCACAAAATATGCATATTTAAATTTCACAGAAATTACTAAAAGAGTACATACAGAATGGAAACTGACAATTAGTATAGGAAAAAAGTGAAATTGTAGAAAATAATCCATGCAGAAAGACCAAGGGAGAAAGAAAGAAAAATAGAACGTATGATAGATTTAAAAACAAAATATGTTGCTGGGACTAAATCTAAATATATCAGCAATCAAAATATTAAATTGGACTAAACAAACCAGTTAAAAGCAAAGATTTTTTGAAAAATAATCAAGAAAATGATAAACACAAAATACTGGATAGATGTTACCTCCTGGGGAGACAACAGAGAATGGAAATGTAATGAAACATAAGTAGCTTAAACAGTATTTGTCATCTAATTCTGAGAATGATAAGGCCTTGCATATTCTTTTTATTATAATGCTACATATCAAATACTATACAAATAACCAATGCTATATACAAATACATGCATCAAATATTAAAAATAAAATATATTTTAAACTTCCTAAGAGGCCTTAAAATACAAACTAAGTCCTTTCCTTTTAATATATCTAACAACTTTAACACCTTAAGTAGTCCATAGATAAAGTGTAGAAACACTTCAAAGAAACTGAATATTAATGCCAAAAATAGCTTTTGATGCCAAGATATACAAAAGTCCATAATCATAGATATCATACTCAGTACTGAACTTGTAATCCTAAATATAAAGTGATTATGGTAATGTATTGGTGAAAAGTCATTTAGAAAATATTTAGAATTCCCTCCTGTCCATAGCATACCCCTTCTAAGAAAAAATATCTTTAATGGACATATATTGAGATTCATGATAATTGCTTTAGCTAAACCACAATTTTGCAAACTTGGGGTCTTATAAGATCTTGTCTACTCTTCTGGTGCATAAATATGTCAATCACTTCCCTCTTAAGCATTTAATTTCCTGTGACGATGTTTATGGTAGGAAACTTCCATTTATCATTTACCTTAGCAATCTTATAGGCATAAAATATATTATGAAGGGAAGAGAAAACTGACCCTTTCATTTTACTCCATTTTGCATAGCAATTATGCCCCTTTCAAATATATAAATCATCTTGTACCTTGATTTTACAGTGTATTCCAGATATTAAGCTTTTCCTTTCATATTGCTCTAAAAGAATATATCGATGGAATGTCTAGGTCAGCAGTATTTCTTCATTTTACAGATGAAAAATTGAGGTTTGGAATTCAGATTCAAACCTGTTACTGCAGTGTTACAGTTTTCAGCTTTCTTTTATCATCTTGGATCAATACAAGAAACCACAAAGACATTTACATATAAGAACACAAAGTAGTTTTTAATGTTTTGGAAGAAGAGTAGCATTTATTTTGAACTTGATGGATTTATGAGTAATGCTTTGAAGAGTAATGAAGCTACATTTAAATACTAACATTTTTCTCTGAATTACTTTAGTGACACAAAAAAAGAAGCTAGCAACTTTATTTCCTCTTTGGGGTCATAACTTTCTTTCATTGATGTGCTCATTTTTCCTACATTTGAATTTTATTATTATAATTAAGTGCCACTTTATGGGCAGTCATTTCAAAATAGATGTTTGTTGATTTGCCAGGTTTGCAAATTTTTTACACAAGTTTTGTTGAAATGAAATTAATTTTGCCTTATAGAGAGAATTCCTAACATCAATGAGCTATTTAAAACATGAACATGTTATGCTGATGTTGTAGAAAATATTTTGTCCAACTATCACATTGTCTCATCTACCAAGTTTCTTTTTGGTATAATAATATATATTGACATTATGGGGGAGGCTCATATGCTGTTTTGTTTATTTATTTAACTTTATTTTTAAAAAAGTTTTAGATTACAGAAAAGTTACATCAAAAATATAGGTGATTCCATATACCCCACCCCCTCCCCCAACCACATTTTCCCCTATTAATAACATCTTACATTAGTGTGGTACATTTGTTACAAATGAACAAATATTGAAGCATTGCTACTAACCATGGCCTATAGCTTACATTATGGTTTACACTTTGCACCATACACTTTTATAGATTTTGACAAAATGTATAATGGCCTGTATCTGTCATTGCAATATCATGCAAAACAATTCCAGTGCCCTAAAAATGCCCTATGTTCCACCTATTCTTCCTTACCCCTCCCCTCAGAACCTCTGGTAACCACTATCTTTATATAAATGTTACAAGTTCTTCCGTTACTATAATAATAATAAGTCTACTTTGGTCCATGGTTGCATTCCCCCCTTACGTTTGTTCATTCCTCAATCTTGAGGATTTGGGATAGTGATGCCTGCTGTGCTTTATATTGAGAGGGAGCTTAGATCTCATGGGGCAGATGGAAGAATTGTTTTGATTGCAGTTGTAGATACTCTCTGTTTTTTGGGATGGGGGTTGTCCATCATCATCATTTTGTTAGTTGTCTTGGGTGAGACCGATGAACTGGAGAGTAGATGTTGGCTGCAACTCTGCTGAGACTCAGGGCTCAACCAGCAACATATGCTGTTTTATGATTAAATGACTTCAAAACCTAAAAATCAGAAACCCTTTTCAGTTTATTATTAATATGTAGAAAGTTTGGATGTATTTCTGCGATATAGTGAGATTCAGTGCCACTGAAAAGGGGGTATAAGTGACTTTTTGTTTTTCTTCAAGTGGTTGTGTGGTTGGCATTGCCAATGGATGACCAGACCCTCTTCTCTGGCCAAGAAATATACTTTGAAGGTGATTTGACTGCTGGTAGGTAGTTCTCCAGTTCTGTGACCCACTCAAGTCAGATTTCTATTGGTCTTGATTGTATTTTCATTCAGTGGAAATAAGGATGCATCACTTCATTTAAGGCCCCTGTGAAAGCAACGCTTTGTGTAAAACTTCCTTAATGTGAACTCCATTTGTTCAGAAGATGTAATAATTTAGAAAAGTGCTGGTATTAAACATCATATGTACTTTAGAAGCACCCATATACCTAAAGACAATCTTCACTTGACACAAAATATTATTAGATTTTCTTGAAGCAGCATCTCCATCCAACAACAATGATGAAGTTAAAATGGCCTCTATTTGAAATGCTTCCTAATTCCCTGTTACCCTGCTTTAAATCCAGTTACTCCAATAGTGAGATTTGACTGTTCTTGGAAAGCAAATTATGAAGTTTTATAAAGACTAGGTTGTTTGTCATTGCTATGTAGTGACAACTAGAAAAATGGATTAGAAGACCATTCGCAATTAGTAGTGTTCAGGTGGAACTTTGGTGTCCGGTTTCTAGAACAGCCAACTATTTGAGATGTGAATATTTAATTTCATTCTGGGCACAATACTTTTCACAAAGACTTATCCTGTGAAAAACCACGAACCCAGTACAATGCTTACCATAGGGCTTTGCTTGCACATTGTAGACACCCAAAAATGTTGAGTGAGTGAATGAATGAATCTATCTCAGTAAATGCTGGGAAGTGTGACAGCAGAGTAGGAAGTTCTTTTCTGCTCTATTGAGTAGGAAATGAATTTCATTTTTTTCAGGGAGCTTTAAAAAAAAAAAAAAAGATCTATTTCAAGGCTTGAAATTCCATAACTAGCTTATTAACATTTTTAAGCTTGGTATGTCACTTGACTCCATTTCCCCTCCCTCCTCCCAATTAACTCACGAGGCTGCTGATTTCTTTCTCAGGATGTTATCCCAAGGAAGGAAAGAACCCCAATGTGGAATTTCATCATTTTCATCTTCCTCCTTTGGTGAACTGTGATCACACACTGAAAGTTCCATCCTGTGCTGATGTTGAGAATCTGTTACCATGGAGCTATTCCCCAGCTCAAAGTATGGTTTTATTGTATACAGTGTTACAGGGAAAGAGAATGATTAAAATTAAGCTTTATAAAAAATCCCAGATAACAATAATAATAGAAAATGGGGGGAAAGTTTTAAAAATCAAATAAAGGGTGGAGCAGCACACTTTTTACTAATGTCCTTGCTCTCTGAACATTTCCTTTTATTTTCTGCTTTCTGCTTTAGGGAATTTTATTGCTTATAAAAGACCCTGCTGTCCACTAGTTTCTGGGCATATGTCCAAAATACAAGTGGACATTAACGCAATTCAGCAGATAAGATTTCCTTGGAGACCTCCAGAGGACTTCACTAGTCTATTCCTACCATCCTGCCTCTGACCTGTGCCCTCCCAGAAAAAGCTACTTAAAGAAAAAATAATAAGATTTGGTGCTTGTGCAGAGGTCAAGACGGATACAAAAGAATGAAGGATAAATACAAGATTTTGAAACAAATATGACTTAGAGAATGAAGGTAACCCTCACACCTGGCAGGTCTGGAGGGGAGTTGTTGAGACAACGTGATAAGCAATTCAAGTCAAGGTCTGCCTCCTGCACAGAGCCTGCCACTTGCAGCCAGTAATAACCCTACTGCGAAGGCAGTCGTCTCATTTTCTTATATGGATGAAGTGATCAGGGTTTATAGTTTTTGCAGACTCACAGTGTTAGAAATTTAGAATTTTTCAGTTATACCATAGCTCAAGTATTTTGTACATTTTAGGGCTCTTTGAAGCACATTAAAGATGAAAAGAAAAGTGGTGTTTTTACTAAAAGTCTCTTTTCCAGATAATAGGAACTCTGAAAAGTTATCTTTTAAAATTTTTAGGAGAAATAAAGTTTAGGAATAAATTAGAAGGCAAATGAAATGAGTTGCAATTAAATCTTTTAAAATGCCTTAAAATAGCTAAGATATTTTGATCTTTGGAAGGTGAGGGACAATGGCTTTGTTGGAAAAAGAAACCAACGTCTTCTCTGATGACATAACCTTTATCTAGGTAGACGCTCAGGGCTGGGTCAGCCGCTGGGATATGGATCCAGCTGTCAGCCAGGGGAATTATGTTGGCAGTATTTAGCTTTGGCACAAACGGAACACTTGAGGTATGCTGCTTAGATCTGATCATTGCCGTTGTGGCATCAAGGATCAGAAGTTAAAGAAATCAACAGGTTGTGACTTACTGTCAACATGATATGAAAGAGCTCAGGCTTAGAGTTCAAATCCTTGTTCTTCCAATTAACAGTTAGGAGTTTGTTTAAACTCTTTAAGCCTCAGATTCCTCATCTGTGAAATCAGACTCATAATTGAATTTACCTCATAAGGTTGTTAGGGTTAATAAGGATTAAGGGACAACACATATAAAATAGCTTAGCAGTTTCCAGCACATAGTAAGCACTTGATACATGTTAATGGTTATTTTGTAACAATTTATAATCTCTTGAGAAGATACAGATCTACTTCATTTTATTCCTGTAGAATATGTTGAATTTTGGAGATCATTAGGAAGGATTACAGTAAATTGTACTTGATTTCTTATTATTAATCCAAATGGAGATGGGCCCAATTCCACTCTAATATATAGGTGAAGAGTGCAACATTTTTCTGTGATGGCGATGACATCATTTATCATTTGAAAACTTTATTCTCTGTATAATCAGTGGGGTTCCATGTGAAGTGGATTAAAGAAGAATGGCTGTGCTTTTCTTTCTTTACCACCCCAATTCTCATATCATTTCTATCAAGCAGTTGAATGTCTCTGGAGGAGTGCTTATATTCCACAGACTGAGGAACCACTTAGTAGTCTTGTCTGGAATGATGTTAGAGATATTTTCAGAGACCAAACATCCAAAATTTGATTGGCTGAAAAGTGGATTAACTTGGAATCTCAGCTATCCAGGGAGAATATAACCAACAGTTCCCTTTCTCCTTCACCCACCCCCTACCAGCAAGTCCTGGTATTTCATAATAAATGCTCTTAATTCACCAATTTTCCTTGACATGGTTGCCTTGCAATGTTTGCATTCTCTTTTCTCTACCCCAGTAGGAAGAGGGATGACTTGTAACTCTGGCTTGACTTATGGTCTGGCTCCTGCATCTTGTGGGGCCCTGATTTCCTTGCAAGGTGCCTGTGGGATTAAGATATCTGGTATTCCACTAACACTGCTTGTAAGAAATGGGTGTTTAGTCAGAGTTGTTACAACAGTCAACAACCTTTTGAGATTTTCCAGGTATTGAAGTGCCATGAAAGATTTTCAAGCAAACATACCTTAGGCCAGAAATAAAGCACTCACAAAAAATCTAATTCTCTGGTGTGTTTGAAGGAAAACAAAACCAGCACTCCCTTTACTCCTTTTCAGTGTGGGCTGGTTTCTCCTAAGCACTTCATTCCTTCCAAGTAGTTGCCTTTTGGGGAATTCAGGACAAAACTCTCTTTTTTATAAGTTGAAAGCGGTGAGTAATAGATGAGAGCTTCCAACTTCCTAGTGGTTGGTGTGGGCATTTCATTGCTGAACTTAATGCATTTACCTACACAAACAACTGATAATGGAAAACATCAGTTTCAGAGCCCTTCACAGCTCTGAAACATTTTCATCTACTGCTGAATTATTATAGTTTCCTGAAGACAAATGGGATACATATGATCTTTACAGGGAAAAAATGTTTCCAATTTAAACTGAATGTGAAGGGTGGTCCAACATTGGATGTCAACAACTTCCCTGCAGCTGATGCACATACTCACTCACAGAAAGGGAATGCTTCTATCTCAGGCCTGTACTTGGGGAATTAAGACTGAATTCTCAAGGTGGCACAAAGGCAAGTGAATTCTAAACCCAAGGCTGATGAGAAGATAACAATTAGAAAAATAAAACTCTTCTTTTTTTGATGACAAAGCACAGATGTCTCCACTTGATTTCATATTAAATGAAAGGCTTAACTGCCATTGTGAGGGAAAAGTAAGCTCTTTTTCTTTCTTTCCTGAGAAAGTGCTGAAGCAGATTGTCTATTAAAAAAGCTTAATAGAGAATTCAAAGAAAGGGACCTCACAGCAGGGGAGAGTAACTAGGTTGGGAAAGAGGAATCTAATAGTAATAAGCAACTTTACTTCTGCCAGGAAGTTCAATGCTGTAAAGTCACATAATACAAACTCAATTCATTTATATCCCTTTCTATTTGAGAGTCTTAGAGCTGTGGATTTGATAGTTCATTGCTGTCAAGATTTCCCTAGAAATAAAAGTTGGGCAAGGGCATTTGTGTACTTTCTTAAGGTAACAAGTTGACTCATGAGTCGTATGTCAGCTGTGTTGCCAAGAGAAGTAGAACAGTTCTAAAATCTGCTCTTACTATTAAAGCCTTGTAAAGAAATAATGCCTTGACTGTTTACCAAAGCAATCCTTGAGAAGCAGGATTTCTTTATAAGATACAATTAGGAATTATATTTACTGCAAGTTGCCCTTTCCCATGAACGCTTAAGCTTTCCTAGTACTCATGTGTAAGTTTAAAATCATTCATTCATCAAATATTCACCTCATACCTACTCTGCGCAAGCCACTGATAATTCAGATAAGAGTGAGATTAGGGCCTCATTGCCTGGTGGAAGTGACAGAAAAATACAGAGATTTACAACACAGCCTGATCAGTGCCACAGCGTGAGCATGAACAGAATGCATTGGGAACCCAGGAATGCCTCCCAGCAGCAGTGACATTTGAACTGTGTCTCAGAGAATAGCAAGGTGTGTGTAAGAATCTTGTACTCAAGCTTAACATGCAAGACTCTCATAGAAATAATGGCAGCTAGGACACTAAAAGTGTGCTGTTTATATAAAAAAGATGTCGTCTCAGAAAAGAAACTTTATTGCATAGAATGTTAAGGCATAGAGAGTAAATATCTTTCATTTGAACAAAATTTAAGAAAGTCCACAAAGATGGAGTAAAGGACTGTGAAAAGACCTCCCCACTGCTGTTGGTAGGTAGACATCTGAGTCTACAAGGCACTTTTCATTTTTTTTCTCTATGGAATCTTCTAGCAGCAAGGATGAGAGATACCTCGTGCCTGGGAACGTTAACTTATGTAACGTTAATTTTCCAGGCACTGCAATGATTGGTAGATGCCACATTTCATAGTCAAAGGCAAACAGTCATGTGTGGGGTCATGAAGCTAATCAGTGTCAAAACAGAGAATCGAGCTTCCAGATCTCAACTATATACTAATGTCCTAACTGTTCAGGAGTTTTTATTTTAGAAAGAGTGAAAGTCAATCTTGATTGATTATTACTTACTAAATAGCTCAGCTTCACATACACTGAGAACTCTGCCTACTCGTAGAGAAACCCGACACTCCACTTACGTACCAGACCCCATTCCCTTTCACCTACAATGACATGGCTCCAGCAGGACCTAGCCTCTCTTGTGCATTATCATTAATTCCTTGTCTTTAAGGTCTTTCCTAGCAGCATACTAACATGCTGTTTTTTACTCTACTTTACAAATAAAAGCTTTCTCAGCTCCACTTTTACCTCTAGCAATTTCTTATTTCTCTCCTTTTCGTTACAGCCAAACTCCTTCCAAGAGTTGTTTACTCCCAGTCTCTATGACCTCCTCTCCCATTCTCTCCTAAGCCCATTTCAATCTGACTTTCACACTACCCCTCCACAGTAACTACTCTTGTCAAGGTCGTTTCTGAGCTCCAAACTTTTAATTTCAATGGCACATTCTCCATCCTCATCTTCTTTGACCTATCATCTTCATTGACACAGTAAATCCCCCCTACCTTCCTCGTTAAAACACCTTCTTCCCTAACTCCTAGCTTTCCTCCTATCTCATATCCATTTGGATGTTTAATCGAAATTTCAAACTTATAATGTCTGAAACTGAACTCATGAGCTAAACCACCACCCCAATCTCAATCCCTTCTACCACCCCCCCCACCAACTCAGTTCATGGCAACTCCATACTTCCAGTTGCCCTGGTAGAAAAACCTTGACTCAGCCTCTCTTCCTCTCATACCCCACATTCAGTCCATCTGCAAATCATGTTGGTACTACCATCAAAATACAGCCAGACTCTGAACCACATCTCACCAGCACCACTGCAAGCTTTCTGGTCCAAGCCCCCATCATTTCATTTCTGACTTATTGCAATAGTTCCCTAACTGATCTTTCAGCTTCCATCCCTGCTTAAGCCTATTCCTAAGGCAAAAGCCTCAGTTGTCTTGGTAAAATGAATGATCTATCTTCAGAACCCCCCAATTTACCCATTACAGTGGTTCATAAGGCCCCAAACCTTTGGGCCTCCTATTTCTCTCTCTGGCATTGTCTTCTATTACTATACCCTTCACTAACAGACTCTAAGCTTTCTGGCCTCTTTCCTGTTCTCTTATGTCAGGATTGGCAAACTTTTTCTATAAAGACAAAGACAGTAAATAATTTAGACTTTGTGGGCCATAGGATTTCTGTTGCTACTACTCAACTCTGCCTTTGTAGCACAAAATCAGTTATACACAAAACACATAAATGGGTGTGGCTGTGTTCCAGTTAAACCAATTGAACTTTATTTACAATAACAAGCAGTGGACTGGATTTATCCCATGGTCTGTGGTTTGTAGACCTCTGCTCTGATTCTTGAGGCAAACCCCTACCTCAGAGCCTCTCTTTACACTGGCTGCTTCCAATGCCTGGAATTCTCCCCCTTCAGATAGCCACAGGGCATCCCCCTTTCCTGTTTTACGAATTTGCTCAAGTGCCACCTTCCTAATGAAGTCATTTCAGTCAGAGTGCTGGCAGGATACAGATGGCATACTCAGAGTAATTCAAGGAAGGTTTAACAAAGGTATAGGTAGGGCAAAAGGAAACTAGAAGAGATATGCAATATCCTAGGCTTGGTAAAGCGAAGCTGTTCCTGCTGCTGGACCTAAATGTACAAGGGGTGGAGAAGTTACCAGAACCTAGAGGAGAGAAGTGGGTAGACAAGGCACTTTTGAGAGAAGCAGTGACCTTTTGAACTTCTGCTTGAGCTCCCCATTATTCTACCAAATCAGATGGCAGAGGGCAAATGAGACCACTGACCAGTCCTTGTGGGTCCCCCTCCTGGAACAGAAATCCCCTTTGTTACATGCTGCATATAATGCCTAGACCACTATCTGGCACATTGTAAATGTAATAAATCTGTGTTAATATGTGTAATTTAAATAAATAAGTCATCCTCCTGAAGAAGGAAAGAAGAAAGGATACAGGAAGATAAAACCCTTGTTGATTTTCTTTGGTTTCTTTTCTACAGCTTTAACCCTTCTCTTTATTAATCATAACTCAAATACAGACCAATAAACACCATTGGAAAGGATAAATTTTTAAAATTCTCAGTATTTAAGATCATCAGCCCTAACAATTTCTTATTTCTCACCATGAACACCCCCCAGCAATTTCATCTGTAGCCACAAATTTAAATAGCATTTATAAGCAGATAAGGCGCAAACACTTATCTCTATCCTGTATCTTCCACCTAAGCTTCAAAATCTGTATGCTGCATCCAACTGCCTACAACATAAGATTACTTGCAAATCTCACAGGAATCTACAACTCATGCTGGATGTAACTGCATCTCCTTTCCCCCACTCCTTATCACCAGCCTATTCTTCCCGCTTTATCTCTCAGGATGGCATCTTCATCCTCCAAGATCCATGCCAGAAACTTGGGAGTCACTGGTGCCTTCTTATTCGTCCTCATCTACCATTTAATTAACCACAACAGCCTATTGTTTTTCACCTCCTAAATCTCTGTCATACCTGCAACCTCCTTCTCATCTATCTGTTGCCCTAGTTCATGTGCTCATCATTTCTTGTGTAGATTTTTACAGGGATCCCCTAAAACCCCTATAGGTCCCCTTGCCTATAATTATGCCATTAAGTCTGTCATCCTCAATGCTGCTGATGTTACATGCAAATCTTGCCATGACCTTATTGTGTAAAGTTTGTTCAATGGCTCCTCTTCACCCATAGCACAGAACCTGAGCTCTTTTAGATGGCATATGAAATCTTTCAAGGCATTATCTCCCTCTATGTCCTTTCAATTTATGCTTCAGAAATACCAAATACTTGGATTGATTAAGCAGATCTTTTCTGTGGTCTCTAAGACCTCCATACCTTTGCACCTCATGTTGTTCCTCCTGCATAGAATGATTTCCCCAGTCTTATCAGCCTAGTAAACTTCTGCTTCTCCTCTAAAACCCACCTCTCTCCTCTCTGTTTCAATCCACTTTGTAGTAACTGTAGCACAGCCTTTGCATGGCATGGTGTAAAGATTTGTTTTGATATGTCTCCCCACTAGATTTGAAGCTCCTTCAGAGAAGACACACCTTTTTATCTTTGTATCCCCAGTACCTAGCACACAGTAGGTGCTCAATAGATATGTGCTGAACAAATGCTACATTTAGCTTTGCAAAATCACATAATATGTGTATCTTTGTATAAATTCAAAATACACAATCACAATTTAAACAGGCTCTTAAGTGTTTGAAAGTCTTTTAAACAGTATCCTAAATAACTAATCTCCTATTTACTTTTCTCTATTTTAGTCTAGAAAGTACTAAAGGAAGCTTGTTTTATGTTTCCCTAATGATTGTGAAAAAGTTACCCATTATTAAGCTGGTTTTTAAATTGTGGTAACATATATATAACAGAAAATTTCTCATTTTTACCGTTTAAGTGTGTACTTTTCTGGTATTTTAAAAATAGTTGTTTGTAATTGTTATGCTTATTTAAAAGCTTTTTTTAAAAAAAGCTAAATATTTATCTCCAAATGAATATACATAAACAATACTTATTATACTTAGGAGCAAAATATTTCAAGTTATGTTTTAAATTACAATTGAATAATTGAAAGTGAGGATCAATCATATTTTAGTTAAAATTAATATTTTAGACACATAGTTTATATTGCAATTACCTTGATTTGTCTTAACCCCACACCTGTGTCATTCTTTCCGTTCAAATATATACTAATTTTATACTGTGTTACCAGGGCCTAATGTTCAGATAAAAATTTGGCAATGAGATTGGAGAAGAGTAGAATACACTAAAAGCAAGCAAACAGTCCCTGGTTTTCTGAGGGGCACATTAAAAGGATAATGTTCTTGTTGGAGGGATATATAGGGCAATAAACAGTTTTGTGGGTGATTAAACAGCAAAGTGAAGCCGAATCTTCCAATTACGAGCAAAAGGCTCTTATTGCAAATATGTTACGATGCCATGAAAATTTCCTTTTGTGTATTAGTTTTTATAACATTACTTTATGAGCTTGATTGTTATTAGCTTTATACTAAGCAGTAAGCAGATGTGTCTGTCCTTTAAAATATCCTAAATTGAATTTCCAATATTCGAAATCCAATTTAATATTACTCGAACCAAAAACTAACTTTTCCCTTTCTTTAAACTATTTCTGTACCCATAGAAAAGCAGAAAGAAGAGAAGAGAGGACTGACATTTAATCCAGAAAAGATATGCCTTTGGGTAGAGATAGCTGCAGAGTAAAGCTGACAGATTTCTACAAAAAGTACAGTTTGTAGATAGAAAAACTGTACTCTACATCTTCAGGCTATTAAATCTGGACTTTCTGAACAAAGACCAACTAGCTAACCCAGTCAGTGCTGAAATAAGGTATTAGACATCTTGTAGTAGCATCATTATTTGCTGACTATAGTAACTGGAATATCATTATTTTTAAAATAGCAGAAAAAGAATGTGCAAACCATTACATTACTTTTTCCTTCTCTGGCTCTATGAATTGAATGCTGATATCTTTTACCTTTTGACCCCATTTTTAAGGACAAGTTTCTAAAAGAGATAAATTATTTGATGGCAATGTGTAAGCTTGAAAAAAGGAATGGAAAAATGCTAGCTGCAAGAACTTCTCCGATATTGAAATAAATGTGATTTAATACTATGCAACAGACTTTTAGAAAGAAACTTAAGACTAATTTACTGGGAAATTTGGGTGGCACCCCCAAACCTTTATGATAGGAAGTAAAGATATCTGGATCCCCCGTTTGTCTTTCCATATCCTTTGTAAAGTGATCCGAGATCTCCTGAAGGGGAAATCAGTTAATTACAGTGATGTTAGGCACAGTTTCCCAATATTGCCTACATTCTCTTTTTATTTCATCTCTCTTCTTTTTCCACTGACTACACATAAACACACACACACACGCACACACATTCACACACACATTTTCAAATGAAAGCCTCTTCCTCTTTGGTCATTTCCCTTTGCCTGTCTTCCTTTGAAAAATTAACCATGATATACTATCACATTCCATCGATATGGACCAATGAGAGTGCCAATTTAAGGGCCATCAATTATGGATAAATTTGTGAATCCTGTATGAGTACGATTGTTAGAAAATTGAGGTATCTTGATATTGCTTTGAGAGTTTAGGATGCAACATTTCACTGGAAAATGGGCTTCTTTATATAATTCCATTATAATAATGTGTGGCATTTTGTTATAAGAGCTAAGTGTCAGAAGGCACATGAAATGCCCATTTGCAGGGGTCTATAATGAAAATAAACTGGATCTCAGCTTCTTTGTTAGGAATCTGCAAATGAAAAGAAATATTCTGAACAAAGGAAGCCATAGAGGGTCATTCACACCTCCCTCTATTCCCTTTTCTAATATCTGAGATCTTTTTGAATGGAGTCTTCTAATTGAGTAGGTGGTTTGAAAGCTAATTGGACTTCTTGACTAAACTATTAAAAGTAAAAAAATCCGAGAAAATTTTTAAAGTAACTGTTGATTTACAAAAAAGTAGTGGAGCGAGGAAATGTTTGCAGTCTTTTCTTCCACTCCTCTATCTGCTCTCCCAACACTAAACAGAAAGTCCTCAATCAAGCATTTCCCATAGAGCATAAAGCATAACTGCTATGGAGGGAAAGCTGACATATTCCCTTACAGGTTAAAGAGAATTCATTGAAACCATAATAAGCAGGGTGTTACCTTGGTGATCCACGAGATCTTTTCTTTTAAAGGACCTAGCAATTAACCTCTCTCTGCTTCTACTTTGTCATTGGTAAAATGAAAGGCCTTATTTACTTCCTCCCTCAAATCCATTTCAGCTTTAATACTTTATAATCTATGATGTTTGGTTTGCTGCAGATTCATTTCTTTTCCTTTTGTTTGCCACTAATGGATCTAAATGTATTCTCAAAATAACTTCTTTTAGGAAGCTGTTTCTCTTTTCTTCCCCACATCTCTTTACAGCATGGAGCATTCCTCCTTGATTGGCTGAAGGCAAACATGGTTTGGTGGGCCTGCCTGCCTCCTCCACTGCCTCCCTGAAGTGACAGAGAAATAGATATCAGAGAATCTTCTTAGGCTGGAATAGCCATGCTGCCATGACAATGGAGGGTCAGAGAGGCCAAAGACCCTGGCACACTAGACTTGAAGACAACATAAAATATATAAATGGGGAAGAAGTTGCTAATCATAGGCTTTGATAATCTAGGACACTGACATATTGAGGGGCAGGGGATGGTTTATAATCTTTAGTTAGATTTTAAGAACAAAGTGAAACATCAAAACAAACTTTAAAAAATTATTTTTCCTACAGTAATGGCAAATCAGGAGTCCTAATTATACAAGCTATTGTACTGCTACCATAAGAGAGGAACTAATTTTGTATTTCTAATGGGACAAGCATTTCAACTATAGTTAGAATGAATCAGAGAAGGATATCTTATATCCTAGAAAATGCTTTGTAGCTGGCTCTTCTGTAGTACTAAATCTCAAAATCTATCCCCAGGAGCTGTTTCAGTCATGCCTATTATTAAAAGCCCAAATTAAAACTGTTACTCAGCAGTGGTTATCAAACTTAGACATATATCAATTGCCAGTGTTGCATCTTCAGAAATGCTGTTTCTTGGGTCCTACCCCTAGAGATACTGATTTAGGAAATTTAACATGGGATTTAGGAATCAGCAATTTCAATAATCTCCCCCCACCACCTCCAATGGATGTGATCCCAATGCAGAACCTGATGAGAATTTATCAGATGAGAATCTAGAGTGGAATAGAAGCACTCAAAAGTTAATCAAGTTTGTTGGATACATATCACCTTCTAAAGTCTTTCATTTTATTTGAAAAATAGTATTAATTTACTTTACAAATCTGAAAACACTTAAACTAATATAAAATATTCTCATATTACATGTAATCACTGAATTATTAATTTGGGAGTAACTATAATAGAATATAATCCAGGTTTAAACAAGTCTTTAACTTATTATATATCAGAGTTTCCTGTTTTTTATTTTTTTAGAAGGTACCGGAGATTGAGCCCAGGATCTCATACATGGGGAGCAGGCACTCAACCACTGAGCTATAGCCACTCTCCAGTGAGAGCTGTTTTTTTTTGTTTGTTTGGTTTTTAGGAGGTACTGGGGATCAAACCCGGGACCTCGTATATGGGAAGCAGGCACTCAACCATTTGAGCTACATCTGCTCCCCACCTGGTTATTAATTTGCTATGTCACAGCTATGAGGTTACCTTCTTTATTACAATTTATTATGTTAACAGCTCTATCTTGTTTCAGTGTTCCAAAGAAAATTTCCTGGAGCACTGACTGGTTATCAGGGCTATTCTTTTTTCTCTTCAATGCTCTTGCTTTTGTTTCTTGTGAATGTTTCATCTTATTTCCTCAAGGCCTCTTAGAGTTGCTTGAATGTTGGCTTTCTAAAAGATTGTTTGTAAAAGGCTTGGGGAAATAAGTTGAATTGTCTAGACAATGAAAAAATAGGAGGTTAGCTAAAGATTAAATATATGTTTCTAAAGGAGTATCATAATAATATTTTTCTCTATTTTTTCCTCTTCTTAACATCCATCATATATAATGAGATTTGCCTTGTAAATACCAATGCGTTGTTTTTCCAGAATGACTTACTTCTGAGGATGCCTGTGTCTTACACACGATTTATCTTTGTGAGGGACAAAAAGTGACAATATTCTGGATAGCGTTTTGTCATGATGCCCTCAGGAGAGAGTTGCTTAAAGAAGATACCAACATATTAAAAATAAACAAGGCAGGGAAGTGGGTGTGGCTCAAGCGATTGAGCTCCTGCCTACCACACGGGAGGTCTGTGGTTCGGTTCCCAGTGCCTCCTGAAGAAGACAGTGAGCTGGCGTGATAGGCAGGTGCAGCAAGCTAACACAACAAGATGACACAACAAGAGACACAGGAAGAAGAACATAATGAGAGACACAACAAAGCAGGGAATGGAGGTGGCTTAAGCAATTGGGTGCCTCCCACCCACATCGAAGGTCCTGGGTTCATTTTCCGGTGCCTCCTAAAGAAACAAAGAAGACCAACAGACACAGCAAGTGAAAACAATGAGGGGGTGGGGAGAAATAAATAAATTAAATAAATCTTTAAAATAAAATAAAATAAACAAGACACTCTACTAAAAATGTTTGCCATCTTTTCACCCTAAAATCATTTTTAAACATGGAAATTTTTATCATTTCCACTCAAACCAAATGGTATTAGGTAGATGCTTTCTGACAGATCTTATCTTTATATAAAATTTTGATAGCTTGTTCATTGTCTCCTTTTTTTGGTATTAATTTTGATTTTTTTAAAAAATATTGCATTACAATATTTTTTATCTTGATTATTGAGGATTTTTTTGATACCCTTTAAATTTTACACCCGAAATAAGTATCTCACTAATCTTGCTTTAGTCCTGGACCCATTCTCTACTACCAATAAATTGTGTGGAGAGAAAGTACAGTATTTTAGAAGCATTAACAGTAGATCTCAGAAACCAGCAGTGTCCAGCACAGGGCAGACACTCATTAAATTTCATTAAAATTTTGGTCGGCTTTAGCTGTTGCAAATCTTTCTTGTTCATTTTGGATTTCCCAGGGTAAAGCATCATAGTTGCTATTGATTTATTATTTTCTTGGTATTTATGTTCCTTTCTATTGCTGTGATATAAGGAATAAGGAAATTTCATTTAAAATATATCAAAATGCAATTTTTTAAAAAGTACACTCTTGGAACATGGTGAAGGATTACGCAGAAAAGGCTCAGCTCTCACAAAAACAACAGAGAAACAGCCAAGGGCTGCCTGAGGGACCTGCTTTGGTGGTCAGCAGACCAGCACAGTGTTTCACAGCTCCCAGGAGGGTGAGGGACAGAGAGGCAAAGAAGCTGAAACAACAAACTGTGAGTTACTAAACCTTCTGCCTGCCAGGAAGGACTCCCCTCCCCTACCCCTGAGATATTCAGCAGGGGTAAAACCCCTGCTCATTCTAGCTGACTGAAAGGGGAGCAGAAGTCTTCCTCCCTTCCAGCTGTTACAAGGGAAAAGGGATGGGGAGTCAGGGGGGCTTTTCTTCAGTGAATTCGGCCAGTGGAGCCCACTTTGAATCTCAGCTCTGGCCAGAGGAAAACAAAGGAAAACCAAGAGATACACCTCCACGGAAAGGTGCATCAACAAGCACCATCTGCTGGCCGATCTGGAAATTACATGGACAGAAACTGTTTTTAGAGCTCTCTTTACCCCACCCCTGGGAGAAAGTCTGCGACCCATTAGTGAGTCCCTGGCAAGATTTCGGTAACTTAAGCTGGGCAATTTTAAAGACTTAGGATAAGTTGAACCAAATATCAAAGAGCTGTGAAAAAATAACAATAGGCAAGAAAGAGAAATTGGCCATCAGAGTAAATTCACCAACATATCAGATGCCTAGACATCAACAAAAATATACAAGCCATACAGGAAACAGGAAGAGATGACCCAGCCAAAGGAACAAACCAAATATCCTGAAGAGATTCAGGATTTAAGACAATTAATCAATGATAATCACACAACTCTCCTAAATCATTTTAAAGGATTGAAAGAAAATATGACTAAAGAGATAAAGAATATAAAGAAGATACTGGGTGAGCATAAAGAATAATTTGAAAGCTTGCAAAGAGAAGTAAAAAGTACACTCTTTGCTTGTATTTACAACACAATCCCAAAACACCCAATAGATATTCAGAGTTTTCCTAAAGTTGCCTGTTTTTCCAGGGGTTTCAATACTTCATTAAATTATTCCTTCAGAAGATGCCCTTGAACAATCCCTTTATGGAAGTAAAATAAACAGAGTGCTGAGTCTTCCTATAATCCAGTGACCTTGCTTTGTATTGACAAAAAATCTCTTACAGCTGGTTCTTATGTACTGCATGTATTGATGTATTTCTGAAGGCCCAGATCAGTGAGGAGAAGCAATAACTGTGTACTCTCTTTGTAGATGTTTTTTAAAAAATCTTCAGACCATAGAGATTTTTAGCAATATCATTTTAGATTGAATTTGCACTGGGAAACTTAAGCCAGTTAATCCTTGTAGTGTTTATATATTGGAAAGTGTTCCTTTTAGTGACATATTTATGCTACTATAATTTATTCCTGGCAGCTTTTCTAAGTAAAACCATTACTTTCTGGGAGCTGAATCTTAGCTGCAAAAGGTTTGCTGTGTTCTGAAGTTTGACATAATGGCAATGGTTTAACAGATTAAATAAATAGCGTGCCTTATTTTGATTAACTCGTATTTAACACTTTGAAAATTATCTCCAAGTAATATAAACAGGAACTCTGCATACTTAAAATCAAATGCATTATTTGATAATGCATTGTTACTATACTATGAAAAATTACTATCTAAATTATAATTTAGACATTTCCTGCCATATTAAGTAGAATGGACTATCTGAATGTAGTCCTTCAGAGTACTCTTTCTAAGCCCCAGAGACCATGTGTCTTCATTGCGTACCACTAGATCTATAGAGTTCATTTTAATATTTATTAATTTTGAGAGTTTGCATACTTATTTTTCCTTTTGAGTTAAATTTCAGCAAGATTGATTTTTAATAACATTTAGTTCCGATTATATCAATGTATCACATATTTACACTAGGGAATTTGGGAAATGCAGAAAACTATAAAGAAGATTATAAAAATTATTCTTAGTAAAATTCTCAAGTCAACATTAAAATTTGAAAGTGCTTCCTTTTAGACTTTAATCTGTGTAATATAGACATAGGAATGTATATGTGAATGGAGAGGAAGAGCAGTATATGTGTGAGTGAGAGAGAATTCATTTGTTATGTTGCTTTCCTCACTTGATAGTATATCAAGGGAATTTTTTCATGTTAAAAAAATAATCTTTGAAAATATGTTTTAATAGCAGCATGTATCATATAGCAGGATCATAATTTTGTGATATATAATTTTAAACCATTTTTGCCTATTTGGGGATTTAAGTTTCTAATTATTGTATTGTAAATTGATCTGCAATGAACATCTTTATTCAAAAATCTTTCACTACATCTCAGATTCTGTCTCTAGGATTGATTCTTAGAAGTTTACTTATGAGATAGAAATATTTTTAAGACTCTGGATACATATTGTCATTGTACTTTCCTGAAACATTGATATAATTATAATTTTTTTCTAAAAATAGAAAAAAAGCCCCATATGGAAGAAATGTAAAAAAATAACCTCAAAGTTTTGCTAATACCTATTAATTTATAATGTTTCTATTTTCCACATTTTTTTCTATAATACCAGTGTTTTTACATGCTAAAGTTATAATACTTAAGGCTACATTAAAACTTCTAGCCTTACCAACACTCAGAATTAGTCCAGCAGCCTGAGTGCTAACTTGCCACAGTGGGCATAGACTTTTCCTCAATCTAGGAATATCTAGGAAATACCTCATATCTAAATAAACTTTCTAGATTATATAACTATTTTCTTGCCAATCTGAAGATGTAGAAACTAAGTGTTTTTACTGATTGCCTCCTAGAGTAGTGGTCTTCAAAGTGATTTGTACATGATAATTCAGTGACATTGAAAAAACAATATTGGGAAATTTCATTTATATTTATCTTTATTTTATTTTTTGAAGTTATCTTCTTTGCCCATATTTTATAATTTCTACAAAATAATAGTTTAATAAAGTATATATGTGATTTACAAATAAATATATATATATTGAGATTACATGCTCAAATTTTTTGCTGACTTGACTAGTGCTTATGGAAGAAATTGAGAGTTGCCTTCCAAAATTCTTCCTCCCTACCTTCCTTCCGTCCATCTTTCCTTCCTTCTTTTCTTAGAAAAAGAACACATTTGGCAGCTGGGCATTTTGGCACCAGTCAAAAATCTATATTCCTTAGCCTCCCTTTGCAGTAAGTATGGCCTTGTGACTAAATTTTGGCCAATAAAATGTAAGCAGAACTATGTACAACTTTCCAGAGGTTTGCCCTTCCTCACTTCATCTTACTGCATGGGTTCCAGATGTGATGACTAGAACTTCAGCAACTAGTTTGTACTAGGAAATGACCTTGGGAATAGCAATTACATATGGTGGAAAGTAAGATCAAAGGACTAATCCCTGGTAACACAGAAAAGCTGTCATACCAGTACTGGATAGCATACTTAGAACTGGCATATTGCTTAAACCAAACCACTGTTTTGAGAGTGTCTATTCCTGCAGCCAAATCCAATCTTAACTGATAAAGTATCTAAAAACTTGAAGTCTATTGTCCTGGAGCACTCATCCTTTCCAATCAGCCTCTTATACCATACACCTAGGGCAGGGGCTCTTCACCTTTTTTGTTCCACAGACCCCTTTGTCAGTCAGGTGAAAACCATGGACCACTTTCTAAGTTCCACACTGTACTTGTATTATTTAATGAATATATCATACCTGCACCAACATGTCCCCACAAGAATAATGTTTTTTTGAATTTAAATTCAAGCTCATTGACTCCTTGTTAAGAACCCCTGACCTGGGGTCATTTACTGGGCCAAGGACATCTAGTAGCTTTTCTGCAATTAGGAAATCCCTAGCTATCAGTAAATTGAAACTGTTGATAATTTCCTAAAAGTCGGTTATTTCTCTTAGGGAACACTACTTTATCCATGGGGTCTTGATGTTCATGGACAGTGGGCAAAAACCTTAAAAAAGCAGACATGTAAACCCAAAGGAAAAGCCTCCTTCCTCTAGCTGTATCCATTTGATCACAGAGGGGGCAAATTCAGTGTCATTTCCTAGGATCTCAAATCATAACACACAGCACCAAAAGTGGGGAAGACATCCCCAAAGATCTCTTTATTTTGTAATTGGAAAAAGATTTAGAGTGACATGTTTAGGAGGACTTTGCATGCCTCCTTTTTAAATTAAATTTTGATGCTCCTTCAAAAGCAACTAGCTATTATTAAAACTAACCATGGGGAACAGAAGTAGCTCTAGAGGTTGAGCACCTGCTTCTCATGTATAAGGTCCTGGGTTCGATCCCCAACACTTCCAATAAATAAATAAATAAATAAAATACAAACAAACGAAAAAACCAGCTCTCATTGGGGAGTGGATGTAGCTCAGTGGTTGAGTGCCTGCTTCCCATGTACGAGGTCCTGGATTCAATCCTCGACTCCAAAAATTTTAAAAAAACAAAACTAACCAATAGAGGAAAGAAGTGAATATACTTGACATAAGCAAAATATTGTTATTGTTTAGTATTATTACTCTTTATTATTATTATTATTATTATTATTATTATTACTCCTTCCCAAGGAGTCATAGCTCATAAGGCCTTCAATGATCTGGCCCCTGATTACCTCTTTAGCCTCCTCTCTGTGCACTGCCCTCTTGTTTGGCCACTGAATTCTCATTCTCTCCAGCCTCTGAACCTCACCTCTCACTTGTTATTCCCAGTACACATGTCCCCCTACATTTTTTAGATACCAGCTTTAGCATCTCTATAAAAAGGGAATTCTGAAAACCCCTCTCTTGTGGCCTCCTATAGCTTCCAGTACTTCTCCATTCCTAGCAGGTATCAAGCTGCTTCCTAATTGCTGGTTAATTATCTACCTAACTAGTCTGAAAATTCCATGCAAAGATCACTTTTATACCCAGTACCTAGTTCAGGAATTGCTGACACACAGTAAGTGCTCAATAAATATAGAACAATAAGTAAATGAAATATAATTAGGTTTGACTCTTATCATTTTCATTCTGAAATCAATGGGGAACATAGATTTCTTTATCTCATAGTTATGAGATAAATGTTATAATTTTTGAGCAAGTCAATATTCACATAATTGTTGCAAGGTATTTAATGTCATTTTTCATGGTTGTGTTTGTATATTTGCCTATGAACTGAGAAAAACAATTTATGAAAGCACTGACATGAATTTGAATTTCATATTCAGGACCTTCAGACATATCCTAAGTCTTTGTGAGCTCCCTTCTCTTGTGTCTCCCCCAAAGTACAGATGCTACAGGTGGAGTTCATTATATGAATGACAAACATGGAAAGTCAGTGCTCACCTCATTTCTGAAAGCTAGATACATTCTTGTTGTTTGTAAGAAACTCAGAGTATCTGCATTTATTTATTTAACATTTATTGAATACTTTCCATATAGCAAGCATTATATACACGTTGGCAGTAAAGATTTATATTTAAATTTTTAATGATTTTTCTACATAATACAATAAGTTTTCTTATAAAACACTTAAGTACTGACATTTTAATCTTTTACAGCTAAAGAAAACTTTTTTTTTGCATGTATATATATTTTCCTTTAATTCTGACAACCAATTCCCATTTTAGAGATCAGGGACCTGTGGCTAAGAGAAGTTAAATGAAGACAAAGGAAATGATGACTGTTCAGAAGAGTTCATCTGATTGTATATTGTGCTTTAAAATTATTTAAATTGCTACCTCTTTCTATTCATAGCCATTAAAGTGAACCCATCAGTTACAATATGCTTTTAATTACTGTTTGGTTTTATGTGCTTTAACATGAAAATCTTTCACTTGAAAATAAGAGGCAATCTGCTTGATTTTACTTTATATTGTGTAATAAATTCCAAAAAAATCTGAGACAAAGGTTTACTTCTTCATAAAAGATGCATTGCTTTACTTTGAATTGCCAGTGATCCCTATGATTTTAGTGAAATCCCCATGATATGTAGCATATTAAACATTTGACCCATAAATGAAACTTAGATTTTAATTAACAAAATAATTTTGGGTTATTGTATTGGCAAAAATGTTGATAATGACTGTATCCCTGGATTCTACTGCATTCTAGCATTACTGTGAGGAAGGTCCTTCACCTTTCTAAGTCATCTGTAAAATGGCAATTGAAGTAGCCACCCGTAGAGCATGGTGAGGAGTAAATGAGGTGATGTGTGCAGAGCCCATAGTACAGAGCATGGCGATAGCAGGCACTCAAAACTCAAAAATGTTAGTTACTTTTGGGGGTGGGGGGTGGGGCAGGGAATTTCCAATTGTTCTTTGATGGGAGCAGCCTCGGTGGCAGTATTTGGGTCAGTTGGTCAGAAAGTAGTCAAGGTGATAAGATAAAACATAGCAGAAGCTTACCATGGTTCTTTACAGGTAAGGTAGTTGAAAAAGAATCTTTTAATACTCAATAATAATGATAACAACAACAACAAGGATGCCAAATTTCATTTATGGAGGGTGTACTATGGGCCAAGCTGGAATTAAATGCTTTCATGTATGTTTCATTTAAACCTCGCAACAACACTATGAAGTATATATTGTTATTAACCCTGGTTTACGAATGAAGAAACTGAGGCTCACTCAGGCAGTTTGGCTCCAGAGCCCAGAGTCTGAAGCTCCCTGTGCTGTTTGTTACAATGTAAACAACAAGTAAGCAGAATTGCATGGTGTGCAGATGCCCAGTGGGAGAGTTTCTGCAAAGGTTGTTATATTGCAGTTGTTTTGTTGACCAGGCACAACTTGTTGGATGTAGTTATAAAGCAAATTTATTTTAAATTCCTTTAAATTCATTCCAGAAGTTCTTTCCTTGCGCCTAAATATAAGTTCAAGCAGGCCCCATGATTTTTCTGGAAACTGTTGACTAATAATATGTCCTATAGTACTTTTTGGGTAAAGAAACATATTCAATTCAATAATTTAAATAGCCAAGCCATGTACTATTTAATATTCTAAACTTTATTTAAAATTGAGGCTTCTCCCCTTGAGCTCTCAAGCTCAGGCCTCCTGTAGTCAGGAAACCTACAATGCAGGAAAAGGATGATTAGTATCCTCTCTCCTTCTTCATCTTGTCTTCTACTCCACCATCCTCAATTGCTAACATCAGTTACTCTGGGTTTGGAGTACTGAGAGAGAGGAGAGGAACAAGGGGCATGAAAGTTTTTCCTTGATAAATGCCATAGTGTTGTTAGTCTAGCATTGCTGCTCTCTGGACTTGGGGCATAATTGAAACTGACTTTCTTGTGTTTGGTTTTATTGTTCTTTATAGACTCTCCCCTTTGCAACTGTTTTAATGGAGGCAAAGGTATCTCCACTCTAAGAAAACCAATGGTCCCTCCAGTTTTTCTGTTGAGATGTTCACTCTTTCCAGGTGTTCTTGGACACGACCATATGTGACCTCATTCTACTTCCCTCTTGCAAATTGCCCACATCTGGCCCATAGAAAACACTAAAATATTACTTATCCCAATGTACTCTGGCAATATAGGTCATTTCCAACTCAGCAATCTCCCTTTTATTCTACCTCCAGTGGAGCTAGCCAATTGCTTCTTAGATTTCTCATCCTAAGTCAGACACCAGTCCACATGCCCATCAAATTACAGGGGATGTATTAATCTTTATGGGCCTCAGTTTCCTCATCTGTAAAGTGGAGTTAACAGTACTTACTTCATAGAGTTGTGAGAATTAAATGGATCAATATATGTCAAGTTCTTAGAATAGAGCCTGGCACTCAGAAAGTGCTATGTAAGGAGTAGCAGCAGGAGTAATTGTTGCTGTTGCTGTTGTTGTGAGTCTCTTAAGGTCCAATTTAAATATCATTTGCTTTGTGAAGTCTTTTTGGAATCACCCCAGTAGAATAAACCAGCTTTGGATCTGTGGTCCCATAGCACCCTCTTCATTCTACCACTACCTTTGTCTCAGGTTATCAAGACAGCCTTAGTGTATAGCCCTTCTCTACTAGCAGGTGATTGTTTCAAGGTCATTGTATTTTGTGCCAGACACAGCACTTGAAACATAGTAGACTCAGTCAGCAAGAGTTAAGCTTCTTTCCCTTCACATTTTGTTGAATTCACTATCTTAAAATCCCAAAATTAATTTAATATTTAAAGAAAACTATAAAGTGTAAATATCCTTTTAAAAATTTGGGTGCAGAAAGGAAATTCCATGTAAATAAAGAGAAGCATTTTTTAAAATAATTATTAATGAAGTCTACCATAGTATTTGCAGTTGATGTTAATAATGAGCAAAAGTGGGTTCCTTCCTCCTGATATAGCCTTAAAGCCAATTCCTAAGACACCGTGGTTTCAAAGAGAGAAAGTTTTATCGGTTGTGCAAGCAATGGAGCATAGTGGCCTCATGGCCCAAAACTGCCCGTGCTGATCTGTAGAAATTCTAATATTTTATAACATCAGTGTGCCAATGAATAACGGGTAGAGCTGAACATCGGTTCCTTCATTAATAAACATTAAGGGGCTAAACAGGAAGGACAGGATAGGGTAGCAAACCAGGGTCAGTCACAAGGATTTGGGATAGGGTATACAGAACAAAGGTCAGTTACAAGGTCTTTCATATGGAAATTGAACAGAGGTGGGTGGAGTGGTTACTACCCCAATAGTAAGTTTACCTGAGGGTGGCTTCAATCTAGAATTACCATCACAATAGTAAGCATATGCAAGGGTAAGGTTAAGTCTAGAGTAACCATGAACAGGGGCGGGACCATTCTAGCCAACTTCAGTAATTTCAGATATTAACCTTTTGCTATTTTTTTTTTTAATATAAAGGCATCTATGTAATGATTTTTTGGAATAAAAACATAATTTCTCAATTAAATGTACTGATACATATACCTTTTTTTTTAATCACACAATATGTTACACAATATATTTGATCCATAGTAGCACAATCATACAGCATGTTGGCTGTGGGTTTCTCATATATGCCTTTTATCATATTGAGGAATTTTTCTTCTATTCCTATCTTTTGAAGTGTTTTTATCAAAAAAGGATGCTGCATTTTGTCAAATGCCTTTTCTGCATCGATTAATATGATCCTGTGGTTTTTTTTCCTTCAATTTGTTAATGTGGTGTATTTCGTTGATTTTATTTTGTTGAACCAGCCTTACTTACAAGGAATAAATGCCACTTGGTTGTGATGTATAAGTCTTTTGATATGCTGTTGGATTTGATTTGCAAGCATTTTGTTGAGAATTTTTGCATCTATGTTCATTAGAGAGATTGGTCTGTAATTTTCTTTTCTTGTAGTATTGTTATCTGGCTTTGGTGTTAGGGTGATGCTGGCTTCATAAAAATGTGTTGAGTACTTTTCCCTTCTCTAAAATTTTTTGGAAGAGTTTAAACAGAATTAGTGTAATTCTTTTTGAAATGCTTGGTAGAATTCACCTGTGGAGTCATCTTGTCCTGGACTTTTCCTTGCTGGGAGATCTTTGGTGATGGATTCAATCCCTTTAAATGGGATTGGTTTGTTAAATTCTTGTATTTCTTGTAGCATCAGTGTAGGTTTTTTGTGCATTTCTAGGAATGTGTCCTTTTCATCTAGGTTGTCTAGTTTGTTGGCAAGTTTCTCATAATATCCTCTTATGATTCTTTTTATTTCTGCAGGGTCAGTCATAACTTCCCCCCTTTCATTTCTGATTGTATTTATTTGCATCTTCTCTCTTTTATTCTTTTGGTAGTCTAGCTAGGATTTTGTCAATTTTATTGATCTTCTCAAAGAAACAGCTTTTGGTTTTGTTCATTTTCTCTATTGTTTTTTGTTTGCAATTTCATTTACTTCTGCTCTAATCTTTATTATTTCTTTCCTTCTGCTTGCTTTGGGATTGGTTTGCTGTTCTTTTTCTAGTTTCTCTAGTTGTTCCGTTAAATCTTTGACTTTAGCTCGCTCTTCTTTTTTAATGTAGGTGTTTGGAGCTATAAATTTCCCTCTCCAGACTACCTTCATTGTATCTCCTAAGTTTTGATAAGTTGTATTCTCATTTTCATTTGTCTCAATATATTTACTGATTTCACTTGCAATTTCTTCTTTGACCCACTGATTATTTAGGAGTGTGTTGATTATCCTCCATACATTTGTGAATTTACTTTTTTCCTGTCTGTTATTGACTTCCAGTTTCATTCCATTATGATCTGAGAAGGTGCTTTGTATAATCTCAGTCTTTTAATATTTATTGAGAGCTGCATTGTGCCCTAACATGTGGTCTATCCTAGAGAAAGATCCATGGACACTTGAGAAGAATGTATAACCCACAGAGTTTGGATACAGCGTTCTCTATATGTCTGTTAGGTCTAACTCGTTTATCATATTGTTCAAGTTCTCTGTTTCCTTGTTGATCTTCTGTCTAGTTGTTCTATCTAATGATGTGAGTGGGATGTTGAAGTCTCCAACAATTATTGTAGAGATGTCTATTTCTCCCTACAGTTTTGCCAGAGTTTGTCTCATGTATTTTGGGGCACCCTGTTTAGGTGCATAGATATTTATGACTGTTATGTCTTCCTGGTGAATTGTCCTTTTCATTAATATATAATGGCCTTCTGTATTGCTTATAACTTTTTTGCATTTAAAGTCTGGTTTATCTGATATTAGTATAGCTACCTCTGCTCTTTTTGGGTTACTATTTGCATACAGTATGTTTTTCCAAGCTTTCACTTTCAGCCAGTTTGTATTCCTAGGTCTAAAGTGAGTTTCTTGTAAGCAGCATATGAATGGCTCATGTTTTTTAATACATTCTATCAGCCTGTACCTTTGGATTGGGGAGTTTAATCCATTCACATTCAATGATATAACTGTAAATGCATTATTTACTTCCACCATTTTATTCTTTGGTTTTCATATGTCATTCCATATTTTTGTCTGTCTTTTTACTCTTTTGGTTATCCTTTCTCTATTCTTTCTTCTATTCTCTCCTCCAGACCTCTCTCTCCTCTTTTTATTTCAGGTTCTAAGGCTTCTTTTAATATTTCCTGCAAAGGTGGATTCTGTTTTGCAAACTCTCTTAGCTTCTGTTTGTTTGTGAATATTTCATACTCACCTTCATATTTGAAGGACAAATAAAGAATTGCTGGATAAAGAATACTCGGCTGGCAGTTTTTCTCTTATAGTATCCTAATTGTATCATACCACTCTCTTCTCGCCTCCATGGTTTCTGAAGAGAAAACCACACTAAGTCTTACTAGACGTCCCTTGTATGTGATGGTTTGCTTCTCCCTTGCTGCTCTTAGAATTTTCTCTTTATCTTTGACATTTGACATTCTTAGTAGTATGTGTCTTGGAGAAGGCCTATTTGTATTTATTCTGATTGGGGTACAGTGTGCTTCTTGAACATGTATGTTAATTTCTTTCATAAGAGTTGGGAAATTTTCTGCTATTATTTCCTCAAATACTCTTTCTGCCCCTTTTCCCTTCTCTTCTCCTTCTGGAAATTCCTTGGCATATATGTTGTTGCATTTTGTGTTGTCATTCAACTCTCTGAGCCCCTGCTCAATTTTTTCCATTCTTTTCTCTCTGTGTTCTTTTCTCTCTTCAGTTTCAGCTGTTCTGTCTTCAGTATCACTTATTCTTTCTTCTGTCATTTCAAGTCTGCTGTTGTATGCCTCTAATGTGTTTTTTATCTCACCTATTTTGTCTTTCATTCCCATGAGCTCTGTTACTTTTCTGTTCAGGATTTCAAATT
Source organism: Cabassous unicinctus (assembly GCA_029593785.1). Lineage (NCBI taxonomy): Eukaryota > Metazoa > Chordata > Mammalia > Cingulata > Chlamyphoridae > Cabassous > Cabassous unicinctus. The sequence continues at coordinate 37,887 of JAQZBX010001865.1, read as the reverse complement.
CTTCTTTGCACTCGCTCAATATCTTCTTGATGTCATTTATCTCTTTAGCCATATTGCTTTCAACTTATTAATTTGATTTTGGAAATTTGTGTGCATCTCATTAAGTAGTTCTTTCAAATCCTACATCTCTTCTGGGTCTTTGATATATTCCTTTTCTTGGGCCATGTCTTCCATTTTCTTAGTATGGCTCATAAGTTTTTGCTGCTATCTAGGCATCTGATTAGGATGCAGTTTACTCAGATGCTCAATTTCTTTCTCTTTTGTAGGTATTTAGTGGCAGGAGTCTGTGTGTTACCACTGCTCTTTGATTCTTGGCTCAACCTGGATTGTTAGGATTGTCCCTGCTAGTTGCTCAAAACTGGGCTCTGGCCCCAGTAATGGGTTGCAGACCTGCTTCCTAGGGCCTTGGGGAGGGAAGCTATAAAGGCTGGAAAAATCCTCTCTTACTTATTTTTAATTTTCTCACATATACTTCCTTGGTCTGCCAGCAAATGGTGGTCTTTGGCAGCTCTCAGTTCAATGCCTTGTGGGAGTGTATTTGTTGCAACACAGACTGGATCAGTGTGATAGAGCTTCCTGCCTGGAGGCTAAAAGCCTTATAATTCAAACTTTCTCAGAGACAGTTCTCCAGCTTTCTCTGACAGCCCCCTTTTTCTGGGTAGGAAATATTTCTACTCCACTCTGAGTCCTCGACAATCAGTCCTGCTTAATAGAGAAGGAGATTGGGAGGCTTCTATATCTTTAGCCCCTTGCCGGCTCCCAAGGCAAACAATGGCGCTGCTCCACTTGGCCTGGAAGGGCTCCTGGGACACAGCAGACCAAATTTGTGAGTCAAAAGCTGAGTCAGCCTTAGGCTATGTCCCTTCTCTCCCCTTTCCTGGGGAGATGGATCCCTGGAGCCCCCTTTGTCTGTAACCACAGACCTGGAGGCCTGAGAATTCTAATGTGTCTTTAGTGTGTGTATGTGTGTGTGTGGCGAGGGGTGGAGGGGGTGCCGGCAGTAGCCTCCGCTGGTTTCAACTCACAGTTCTGTCCTCACAATTCCCCTCCTTTGTCCATCTCTCCTCTGGGCAGTGTCCTAAACCCTAGAAGACTGTTTTCTAGGCTGTTTCAGCCTGTCCTCTATCTATTTTTCTGGAGAAGAGGGTCCCATGTCTTTCTAGTCCACCATCTTCCCAGTATTTAATGATTTAATAATCATAATTTGTTAATTCTTAATCCTCAGTTACCAAGGAAACAGATTTCCTGAATCTCAGGAAACTGAATCCTCAGTTTCTAGACCAAGAAAACAGATTCTGTTTTTTTTTCCAACTAGCAAAAAAAATTAAAAATAAAAATAAAATAAAATAAAAAAATTACTAAGATACTGACTTCTTTAAACAGTATGAAAGCAAAAATTTTTGAACAAAAATTTCCTTAGTAATTGAGCACATTTTAATGAAAAAATGAGAACCTGGATCCACATTTTTGTATATATTGTCATTTCTGGTTTCCTCTGTGAAAAATACAGATGGGCAAGTCTGGCCTGTCTGAAAATGCCTTTGTGGCAGCAGAGATAAGGTGAACAGTGGCACAATCAGTGTAGTTTCCAGAACAAAGATTTTTAAAATACCACAACTAGTTTTAAGAAATGTGTTGTTTAGACAGGTTCTGCCTCATTTTATCTGTCTACCCCAAGGGACTTGGAGCTTTACTATGCTCATACTCCCTCAGTCTCAGACCTGTCATCCAGTATAATGGTGTAGTTAAATGAATTGTACTTGGAAACGCTTTTACTTTAGTCAAGGTCGTGAAGGTTTTAACAGCTCACAGTCAATTCTTGATAAGCCACTCAAAGGTATAGGATACCCTTAATGTTAGTAATCTTTGGGTGAAAAGGAGGGGACAGGTGATTATTGATGGAAGTAGGCTTAGCTTAGCTTTACTTTAATAGTCATTAAAAAAAACAAAACAAAACAAAAAACACATTTATGGAAACATATTTATGGAAACATATTTACAAAACTATTGGTATGCCTTTTTTTGGTTTTGTTTTGCCTGAATGACTTTTTAAGATATCTCTTTCCGGACACACAGGGAAAGGCTAAGGAAATTCTCTCTTATCCTTAGCAACCTTGAAAAGTCCACGCCCAACATCCCTCAGGGAAGCTTGAAACATTAGTCTAAAGGAATGTAAAGCAGTTTATTGCTTTCCTACAACATAGCAAAGAAACACTTGGGTTCCAAAATCATCATGAGTGCAATAGTAAAATTTCTTGGCAGAACTGCTTTATAAAAGGTGTTATTCAGAGGATCCAGAAAGTTAAGGCATTAACTCCAATACTAGGGCCCATCTAAACTTAGTTTGGGAGAGCTGGATATGGAGCAGGGTCTAGCTAGACCCTTAATTCTATTGAGGTATAATTCTATTTCAAGAAAACCACACCAACTAAATTTAGTTGGAAAACCACACCAACTAAACTTGCCAACCAAATAAATGGTGATCTTTGAAATTTGTTTTATACTGTTAAATAGATCTCAAAATATTATCCATGCTTAAAATATGAAATGAAATTTTGACACACAGTCACAACTTGGTACAAATATAGCAAGTGTTCTACAATATTTTGAGGGGCTGTTGATAAGAATACATAAGGAAGAGAAAGTAACTAAAAATGATATTAGTCATAGTAAGATAGGAAAATTTAGCATAAACACTTTAGTTACTGTTATAATTCATGTAAGTTATTTATAAGCCCTTTCTACTAAGCATTTGCAAATGTTTCTGCTGAATATTTCCTAAGTAGTATTTCCTTCCTAAATTCCTGGTTTTTATTATTCCAAAATATTTATTAAGTGTGGGAAGCATTTGAAATTGCAGGTGAGGATTATATAACATATCTATATAATTATTTCTGCTTTCTAATCATTCATGTCCATGGCCATAACCAGAAGATATAAAATAAAGGATCCACTCAACAGCTCTGAAAACTGTAGGGTTTAGTTTTGTTTTTCAAAATAAACATTTTATTTAGGCATATTTCCAGACATATGAATGTCTTTCAGTCACTTTTTAGAACTACTATAATTGCTACTCAGTGAAGATTCATTAAGAAGATTTTTAAAAAATCAGCCTCAAAGAATGAGTCACTACCAGTTACCTTTTATTTCTTTTGGGCAGTAAAAATGGTTTTAATTCAAAGAAAATATAAAACAGACATGCATGTGGACTTGTTTGCTTATCGGCAGCAATGCCCCCCATGGCAGCTGCATCCCAACTCTAGGATCAAGAGCTTTGGGTCAGAATTTTGCAGTAGTCTGGTGGTAGTTTATTCCATTACCTGGTGTGACAGTGACTTCCAGCAGTCTTCCTTACTTGAAGGGGAATATTTACACACATGCATAATTTCTGTCCCTGTAGAATACCTCGAAATCTCCACCATAATACAATTCGGCATCCCCAGCTATGGTACAAAGACCACAATTTCAGACTATTGTATAGTGGCCATTTCATTATTCTTTATTAACTATAAAACAGTAGTTTTCCAGTTTGTATTTGATGAGCCTGTGTTTTAGAAAATGCACTGCAATATCCTAGATACAAGAAAATCTTTCTTTTCAGGAAGACTTGGCTTTGAGGTTACAGGGCTGAAGAGAACTTTGGCAAGCTTATCATGGTTGTCTGCTCACCAGCTCCAGTTTATTTCTGCCCAGGCTGTACCAAATTCCAGGTCTTTGTGATCTGAGAAGCACAAGAGTGAAGAGTGAAAAACTTCTGTTTTCAGAAACTTTCTTTGCCCACACATGTCTCTGCTGTTCCATACCCCTTCCCTTTTCCTTAGCATTAATATTCTCAAACTATCCCAATTGGTAATTAGGAAAGGCAGGGAAGAGCTAGAATCTCTTATTGTAGGAAGAGCCCAGAAGACAGGACTTAATTTCCTCACCAGAAAGAATGATATATGTTTTAAGTTTGCCTTTGGCACTTTTAACATTTACCATAGGAACTAAAAGTGGAATATATGCAGTTAATTACAGTGTATAGCATCTATTTACAAAAAAGAAAGAGCGAAAGCGAGAAAAAGAGAGGAAGGAGGGAGGAAAGAAAATTGAATCTAGCCACATGAAGATGTTTTCATATAAAAAAGAAAATATTCATGTGAATTAAGCAATTGGGTTTTTAAGTCAGAGCTGTTTGAATCCCAGCTTTACCATGTTTTACCTATATGACCTCTGGCAAGTTTCTTAAGTTCTCTGCACCTGATTTCTCATTTAAAAAAAAAAAGAGAGAGAGATGGTACAAATCTCAAAGAGTTGCTTTTGAGGCTTAAATGAGATAATGAACATGAAGTATTTACTGAATGCATAGTAAGTACTAAATAAGTGTTAGCTACTTAGTTAATTCTACTTTTACTGATAGGATTTCTGCTGCTGTTCCCAGCTGAAATAACTGCTATTATTATCATCATTCCACTCCACTATGCAAAACCCTTCAGGCTCTCCAACGCTCCATCCTGCCCTATTCTGCTTACTTGACTATTGCTCTTATGTATGTTTTCCAAACATTCCAGAATATGTTGATCCTATGGCTCATCTGGGAATGTTCTCTCCTTTTTTACTTACTGAAATCCTGTTCATCTTTTAAGTGCCAGCTCGAATGAATCTTCCCACTAAATCTTCCTTAGTCTACCCAATTGAAATCAATCCTTTACACAGCTGTGCCCTCAAATCCCTTGGTTTTCAACTTTGCTATAGCACTTTAATTCTTTCTTATATAGTTGTTTACAACTTTCTCTTTCTGTCCCTCTCTGGTTGTGTTTGGAATAATTTCTTACATATCTTTATTCTCTCCTTCTACATCCAATCCCCACCAATAAGCTCAAGGTTTTTCCACATGGTTGCAATTCAATCAATACTAGTTGAATTAAATTGTTATTCAGAATTCTCTAATAGCAAGCATTTCCATTCTTTACTGGTAAAATGAAAATTGATGATCATATAAATAACTCGGAGGCAATACAAGAGATTGATGCTTTCTAAATAATCAAATCAGCGTCAGTATGTTTTAGAATTGTGATTTTTTTGTTGGATTTTATTCTTTTGCCAGTTGGTCACCTATAAATGACAATTTTTTAACCAGAATTTTCAATTTATCAGAAAACTTTTTTTCCTGGTAATTAGCCTCTCTCAAAATAGTGGAATGATTTCTCACAAATGAAATCCTCACAAGCAAATAATGGAATACTATCTGTAGAATTTGCTTATTAGTAAGGAAAAAAAAAAACTATCAGATATCTTTATTTCCTATAACTCTTCATAGTCATTATTTGGAAAGCTTTCATTTGATAAATTATTTGCAAGGGAAAAGTACATTAATCAATAATAACAGTAACAACAATAATAAAAATGGTTGGCCTTAAGGAGCACTTACTACTTGCCAGATACTACCCAACACATCTCAGTGCATTACTTCCTTTAGTCCTTACAACCTTAAGAAGTAATTCCATTTTTATCACACTCTGAGACTGAGGGGGGCTGGAAAATGGCATTCTGTCTCCATCAGCCCATCTCTGGTATCACACTGAGTCTGTCTAATGCCCAAGTCCTTGCATTTCATCAGTGTACTACACTGCCAGTCCATGCTGACACTAGATATAGGAAGGGTATAGGGTGGTGATTCAATTGGAGTATGAGCAAGGGATCTCTTCCTGAAGCAGATTTTGCATAGTAAACACACTGTTTTTACATGTTGTATATTAAGTTTGAGGGTGACTAGAGTGGGGATGGAGCAAGTAAGTGAAGGCTGTGGGGCTAAGCCCTCCCAAAGCACCACTTGGTTCTACAATTGCTGCCACTCCAGAGTCACAAAGGAGAAATCTGTATTCCCAGCTACTTGTAAATGAAAATTAACTTCTGAATTCCACCTGTTCTAGAAAAACAGGTTAGTAAGAATCCAAAATATTTCTTTACTGTTTAAAGGCATGATCATAACCACTAAGAGAAATGCACTTAGAAATTTTCAGATATTCAACATAAACACTGGGTCTCCAAGGGTCATATTCCAATGACCACAAGAAAGCTCATATAAGTTCAGAAGGGCCACAGGCCCAGCTCCATCTTCTTAAACAACTAATGCCAGCCAGCATCATATTCCTCAGCAATTAGTGGTGGAACAAAGACCAGATTACATCTTATTTTCTGAAACTTAAATTGTTTTAGTGCATGTGCATAATTATCAAGTGGCTTCATTAAATTATTTTAAGATAATACTGACATAGCTATTTTTACTCATGAATCTCAATTATGACAATATCCACCTGTGGTGGTGAACTTTTCCATTATTGTTTATATCCTTGCTTTAGCTCATCCCTTTAGTTCTCTTTTATTTCTTCAACTAATTGTTACAACTGCCTTGAAGAAGAACAATTACTTTCTACATAAATGTTTTGTTAGAATAATTGCCAGGCTCAACTGGGGGCTCTGACTCTTTATGCTTAACTGACTTTCTAGAATAAAGCAGAATCCATTATGTCTTGTCATCCTGTTAATAGCCCCACCTTAATTCCAATTTGGGTATGTCTTAAATTTTCATTAATAATCTCTTGCTTTTGCCTTCGTAGTTAATGGCCCCTTACTGTGATTCTCCTGAGTTTCATCCAAAGACAGTGATCTGCTTGTGCCCTTCTCAGCTAATTTCCCAGACATCATGAGATTTCCAGGATTTTAGTCAGAGTGCACCAGGTCATCCAAAATTGTGATTTTTATACCTCAGACACTGAGATGTAAAATAACTTGAGTTTTACAGCTGTCAGGAGCAAGAACATATTGAATAGGTTTAAGCCAAAAATATTTCAACTCCAATTTGATTTACTTGATATTTTGGCTAGAAGTACAGAAATGCCATAAATAGTGGATGGTGATTTATAGCATAACTACCTAAAAGAGTGCTATAGTTTAGAACCACAGGATAGAGCATAGGATGAACTCTTACTATTGTAGTGTGGCCAATATCAAGAGCTTCTTCTCATTTAAAGCTGTTTGTTTTCCATGAAGATCACAGACCAAGGTCATTTAATGATGCAAATGGCATTCTACTTCTTTGATCGTTCCTTCAAGGATGTTCAAACAGAATAAAGCATCTTATATTCTACAGACTCAGGTTACAAGCACCCCAAGTTTAAGAAAACTTTCAAATAGAAAAATATTAGTGTATATTTTGAGAGATAAATTTTGTATTTTAACAATGGGTGGGATTTTTCACACATTTTATTTCATGTAATTACTTCATTGTAAAACTCAGTAGGCTTTAAATGACCTAGTTTTTTTGGGGGTGGGGGGTTTGGGGGGTTTTGTGTTGTTGTTTTTTTAATTCCTAACCAATTACTTTTGGTGCCCTTGGTTGTGTATTACATGAATAATTAAAATTAGTAAGAAAAAGCATATTTTTCATCTTCCTGAAATGCCCATTTCCTGAAATTATAGACTCAAAATTTCACCTTTGTGTTGCTTCACTTCAGCATGGACTCATCCATGTACCATTGGGCCCATGTCAGCTGGTACACGAGGCCGGTTTGTAACAACTATCATAGACACTCTAACTTTCGTCTCTTCTATGTTCAGTCCAGTGTTTACCCAGATTCAGATTCTGTTATCTTTGTTTTTAATCTCTCACCTTAACCTGATCTATGCCATTCATCATTTGATTTCCTTCATTTGACTGTCACCGTTTCCTAAGACAGAATTTCCCTACATCTGTGTGTTCTGGCGCAGGCAGGGAATACATTGGAATGGGTCACAGGTGTGCATTGCTTAGGCAGTAGGCCCTCTTGATCCAGTTGCCTACAGCTTCAGGCAGCCTCATTTGTTTATTCCCTAACCTTTCTAAAAAGATGGCATCATTGCTACATTGCTAAGAAATCTGAAGCATAAATGCCCTCTTATTTCCTATTTCTATATTTACAAACATACCTGTATTTGCACTCATTCTTACCTCTTATCATTTTAGAGATAGAGAGTTCCCTCTGTGGTCTTAAATTGATTCTTTCATCTCTGATTTAAAATTTAAACTCTCCAAGTACCAGAGACTATACTTTATAAATTATACCATTTTTATGCCTCTTCAATTTGTTCCTCCCTTTGGCTTCTTTCCCAACAAATAAACTTGCTCAGAACTCTCCCAACTTGCCAAAAAAACTTCTCAACTCTGTTTTCTTCTTCAGTTTTATTTATTAATAATTCCTGGTATTCTTTGCAAGTCTTTTTGAAAGAGAAATCAGTCTTCATCATATCATCTACTTCATTATCCATTTGTCCCTCAATACTTTCCAATCTGAGTTCTATCAACAGAACTCCACAGATGCTTGATAAGTTTTCTAATGACTTTATAACTGCCAAATCCAATAACCACATCGTAATAAAGGATTCCTACCTTCTTGATACTTTCTATGCATTCAGTTTTCATAGCAGCATTCTCTTGGTTCATTTGTTCATTTATTTAACAAATATTTATTAAACTGTATTCCAGGTGGTGTAATAGATGCTGTAGGTATGTACAATGGCAAGCGATATAGGCATGGTGCCTGCCTTTGGAAAGCTTAGTCTCTGGATCTCTGGATCATCCACACTTTGGATTGTACCTTTCTAGTCTACCTACATGCCTCTTCATCTTTCATATAATCCCTTAGATTTGCTGGCCAGTAGGAGTCCATTCTCTGTTCTCTTTCTCATTCCAAGTGGTCTCCTGGACTAATTTACTCTAATCTTCAACTTCTTCCATTCCCCATGTTCTAATCACTCAGATATTTCTGTAGTCCAGAGAGTCATCATGAACCTTAATTTCATATATCCAAATGCTTATTTCTTCTCCTGGGTTTGCTGTTTCAATGACTAGCATCACCAACTTTTGCCAAACACCTAGGAGTTATCTTTGACTCTTCTTTTCCCCACACTTCCCACATTTAATCAGTTAAAAAGTTCTCCAGGTTATATATCTGTAACATTAATAAAAACCATTTACTCTTTCCAGACTTGTTTGTTCCTTCCTTTACCAGTATTTCTACCAGAAATATTGGGATTAAAAATGCTCTGGCATAAAAGTGAAATAAAATATTTTGACCCTCTTCAGCCTTTGAATTTTATTTCAAGACATTTTGTAATCTTTTGTCATGTTAGCAACATCAACTACCTGAGGGAATATCTCTTAAAGCATGCATAAACAATTCACAAGTAAATATCATGCTTTTTAGTAAATAAGAGTATCATGAAGTAAATTTGAATCTACACATTTTTTTCAGTCTGAGATACATCTTACATTTACTTTTTGTTCACCTGAAATATTCTGCCACTGTTTACTAGAAACCATTTAACAGTCTCTTTCCTCTAACCCAACCAGCTGTTGAAAATAGCATGTTTGATGAGGTGTTAGAAGTGTTTCAGCCAACTCTTGATTATCCTTGGTAACAGATCAGCATGAATGAAAGACATTCACAGATCATTTTAAACTGTGGTGCTAGCCAGCAGCTATAAATTCTTCCATTACTGAATCCCTTTATGACACCTGTTAATAAAGATCAGAAAGTATGTGTCTGATTTTCTAGCTTAATCTCCTTTTAGTTCTCTATGGTTATTTCTGGTAGAAATAATAATAATGAGCTGATCATATATAAAAATGACTACTAACTTTTTTCCACTAGATTATAAAATATGAGTTGACTTTTTCAAAAAAAGAATGATTTGATCTGGTCCTGACAAATGTTTTCCAGAACAGTTACCAAGTTTGGGGTCTGCTGTAGAATCAGGGTGAGCAGTGGTAAGTGCCCTAGTGTGACACACCATGCAGAGGGAGAGTGTTAGACAAACAGGATGAGGAACAAGCCTTACTAACTAACTAAACTGGTTAATTAACTGAAAGAGCGTTCTCATCAGTACTTATTTTTTTTCCCAAGAGACTTCTGAGGTTATTTTTCCTGATACTCTTATTTTCTTGTTTTTTTTTTTTTTCTCCTGAAAAAGGCAATTTCTTCTTAATCTAGCAAATCCAAATGAAAAGAAACCAAGTGAATAGAAATTGGCATTATGAGCACAAAAACTTGACAGAGTGCATCAGACATGTTAATAGTCTAATGAATAGCTTACCATGTGGTCTGATGTTTCATGTTGTCACCTGAGTTCTGGTAGGGACAGTTTGATGGATCACTGCCACAATAGTGGTTCTCCACAGTGCTGAATTTACCACATATCAAAATGGTTAGGATAGAGTCTCTTATGACAAGAGAACTATAAATATGACTGAGAATAGTTTACAGTTACACATTGCATTAAAAATTGCACTGTTTAATAGGTGTGATAATATTGTAAGAGAATCTTGGAAATTTTAAGGAGTGATATTCCTAAGGGAAATCATTCAACCTGAAATAACATGGGCTTGATTTTTCTTATTCAGCAATTTGAAAGATGTTATTAACACATTAAATTGGTGATTTTCCCACTACACATATTTAACAAATACAGTTACTTTGCCTCTTTTCTTTAGAAATTATAGAATCAATTGAAAAATATTAGGAGTTTGGACAAGTAAAACTCTTAAATATTTAAAAATCCTATTTTAAAAGTTAAAACTATCTGTTTTAAGTAATAAGAATTCAGTAAGGTTTTGAACATTTTACACATTTTTTTTTGAAACCTAGTTATATGAGAAATATTCTTCATCACACAAAGACCTATTTGAAAACATCAAGGTTTTATTTTTTGAATGCAGTATTCTTGTTTCTAATGATATTTTGAAGGTTCATATACTTCTATATTATTTCTACAAGACAAACTGATTTTGTATATTAATCTATTTTAAAATTAGCTATACAGTGGGGTTTTGGAACACCTAAGTAAAAGGAATTCTCTCTGGGGGAATGGATGGATGGGTAAGTGAAACAGATATTATGCTGGTAAAGTGATGCTGAGTTCTGGACCTTTATTTTATATTTATAAAACAAAATATAAAAAGGAGAAGGGAGCACTTCCTAACTCATTTGATAAGTCAAGAATTACTTGATATCAAAACTGACAAAGACATTATAAGGAAAGAAGGCTCCAGACTGAAATTCCTATGAACATAGACACAAAAATCTTTATGAAAATTGAATTCAGCAATATATAATAAAAGCATCATATATCCTAACCAACTGAGCATTAGCCTGGGAATACAAGGTTGGTTTAACTTTCAAAAGACAATCAATGTAAATTACCATATTATAGAATAAAGGAGAAAAAAACATATGATCATCTCAGTAGATGTAGAAAAAGAGTTTGGCAAATTTCAGCACTCATTCATTGTAACAGGTGTCTATAAGAACACTACAAAACACACACACAAAAACACTACAACAGTATCATAGTTAATCATAATGTTTTCATAAATCATAAAGCATTGCATAATCATAAAACATCAAAATACTTTCTCTCTGAGCTAGGAAACAAGGTAAGGATAGCTGATCTTACCACTTTTATTCATCGTTGTACTGGAGATCCTAGTTAGTGCAATATGGCAACAAAAAGAAATAAAAGACACAGATTGCAAAGTGAGATGTAAAAGTATCTTTATTTGAAAACAATATGATTGTGTATATGGAAAATACTGAGTAGTCTACAGTAAAGCTACTGGAACTAATAAGTGAGTTTAGCAAGGTTGAAGAATACAAGGTCAATAAACAAAAGAAATCAACTGTGTTTCTTTATACTAGCAATGGCAATTAGAAATTAAAAATTTCAAACAATGTTACTTCCTATAGTATCAAAAGCATGAAATATTCAGGGATAAATTTAACAAAATATATCTCATCCTTTTAACCTGAAAAAGTACAAAACATTACTGAAAGAAATTAAACAAGTCCTAAATAAATGAAAAAATATACTATGTCCTTGGATTAGAAGACAATATTGTTATGTTAATTACAATGTGGTATATAGAGTCAATGTAATCCCACTTAGATTTTAAAATTCATGATTAGCAGCTATTTTCCTGAAAGTGTTATCTATTACATATTTAGCATCTTTCTATTCATAAGTAATTGTTGAATCCAAATTTTTTATATATATAAAAGGCAGATAAGTAGTTGAACCAAAAATTAGTCACGTGTTTCCTTCCAATAAAATTGTGTAAGTAATCAATCATCAATGCAGTTTATTGATTATGCAGATATGAGAGCAGAATTATAGCTAGTATACTAAAGTAATTAAACATAAAATTCTGGGCTTTAGTCCTGTCTTGCAACTGTATGATCTTTGGAAATTATTTAGTGTCTTTAAGTTTCCATTTTCTTATCTGTAAAATCACAATAATAATTCTTTTGTCATCATGTTTTGCCAAGATTTAATGAGATAATATGAAAAGTACTTAAAGTAATGCCTGACACTTAGTAAGCACTAAAAGCTACTATTGTTGAAAATAATAGTAACTTGTTATTAATGGCAGTAAAAGTACATCATATAGAATATAGGAAGTACCTGATTTTAAATTCAATTCATTTATATAAACTGCAGTACGATAGGCTAGTTAAGGTGAATAAAAACTTTTCCACATGAATTTTGTAAGAAATATTCATTCCAGTCCTATACAAGGATGTTGGCTTAAAGTATATCAGAAATATAACAAACAGTATGTCATAAAACATATCTTCTTTAACTATAAATCTTCATAAGTGTTTAGGTTTGTTAAAACTTAAAAAAAAAAAAATTATACTACAAGGCCTGTAAAATAGATATAAATAGATAGTAGATATTCATTTGATATTACAATACATCCCAGTTCCTCCAAAAGTAAACATGTAAATAATACATACTACAATAGTACAAGGTACAAGGACTAAAATGCTAGCCGTAATAATCATTTAATACTGAATTTCCTTTTATTTCTTAGAATTAATGAATGGGCTTATTTACTGATTTTTCTTTTTTGCTTGCTTTACTTTAATTTGCTTTGTCTTTAAGGTGTGGAGAGTTTAAATAAATGACTAGACAAGAAAGCCCAATGTTCAACAGATACCCTAGTCTCCAGTTACAGTTCTGGTAAACCCAACAGTACTGGAGGGACTAGAATAAGGTAATAGAGATCCTGAGAGGTATTGACTCAGGGAATTGGAATGGCCAGGGTTCTGGGGAAGTGTTTCTGGAAATAGGCTGGCCAGGAACCCTGTCCCTGGGGAATGTCTATATACTAGGCAAATAATCGTTGTGCCAAGCCTTGTAGAAGGGGTATGGGATTGCAGTAGTTGGAGGTCCAAATATTTAGAAAGATTGGGCTCAGCAAAGCAAGGTAGAATCTACAGTGAAGAATGTGGGGGTACAGGCTGTGGGTGGGAGAAGTAGAAGTTCATAGAAAGGTGACCAAAGCTGAAGTATCAGTGCTGTGAGCTAAATCAAAGAAGTGCTTCAATCAAGAGGACTGTGTGAAAGCCAACACAGGGGCAATGGGCCCCAGGTCAATTGGAAACAAGGAAGCCTTGGGAAGTATGTTAGTCTTCCATGCTGCATAACAAATTACCACAAACTTAGAGGCTTAAAAGAACACATATTTATTATCTCACAGTTTCCATGGGTCAGGTCTAACTTAGCCAGATTCTCTGCTCAAGGACTTACAAGGCTGCAATCAAAGCGTTGACTGGCTGCATTCTTATCTAGAAGCTTGATGGGGGAAGAATCCACTTCCACGCTCATTCAAGTTGTTGGCAGAATTAATTTGTTTGTGGCTGTAAGACTAAGGGCCCTGGCTTCTTACTGGCTGTCAGCTGGAGAATACCCTCCAGTCCTAGAGGTCCCCCTCAAGGCCCTGCACGTGTAGAGAGCTACAGGCAGTTTACAACAAGGCTGTTTGCTTCTTCAAGGCCAGCGAGAGAATCCCTCACATTCTAAGTCTGCCAAGAAGAGTTTTCTATAGCTTAATGTAATCATGGAAATAACATCCCATCATCTTTACCATATAATGTAACCTAATCAAAGGCATGGCATCCATCACTTTTTCCATATTTTATTGGTTAGAAGCAAGTTACAGGTTCTTCCTGAACTGAAGGGCATGGGAGCCACACTCAGGGGGTAGAGATCATGCGGCCCATCTTAGAATTCCTCCCACCACAGGGAGCAGTGCAGTAATCTTCCTAGATGTACCAAGCTCCACGTCCTAATATGTGACTTAATATTCTGGACCCAAATAAATGGGATATTATAAAGGATAGATATTTCCAGACTCAGTTGGGATTGGCACAGAGTCTAGGGAAGAATAGTTTCTGCAGTGGGGCCATCTCTGAGCACAACTGAGAGAAACTGAGAAAGCTGAGGCAGGGAGAAATGTCAGGAAATGGAGAGACTATGGGGAAGGGTTACCACTATTTCCTCAGTGGATGTCAGACTTGTAGTACCTTGGTATCAGATCAAATTAAGGCCAAGAATAGGGGCTTTTAAATCCCTCACTCTTCACTGCCACAACATTTGACACTTTGCTGACAGCTGTTACAGCACTTCACCTTTTATTGGAAATCTATAAAAACAATTACCATGTCATTAGCATTTACTTAAAATATAGGATTTCAAAATATTTCTCAAAGTAGCTCTGGTAGACACAGGCCATAGACTATCCAGGCATGTTCCAGTGTCTTATCTTTCTGTATTTTGATTTTTCGAAAATATTTGATGAATTACAAACATTATAGCTTTGTTAGACAACATCATGTGAGTAGAATGATCTAGTGGAAGGGTAAGAAGTTGGAATACTGGATAAATATAATATGTGGGGTTAAATATGACTTTGGATTACAGAAAATCCTTTCTCTTACTCTTTTTTTTTTAAAGATTTATTTATCACTTTTATCCATTTTTACCCCCCCACACCCATTTTTGCTGTTTCTGTGTCCATTCGCTAGGCGATTCTTGTGTCTGTTTCCTGCCCTCTCTTCTCATCCTTCTCCTCCTGTCTTCACCGGGATTCGATCCTGGGAACCTCCGATGTGGGAGAGAGGTGTCCTACTGCCTGCGCCACCTTAGTTCCTTCTCTTACTCTCAAATCCAGAGCTCCTCTTGTCTAACAGCTCAGCTATCCTTAGGCATGACTTTTTGTCCTAAGGACATCTAAAGTTTCTAGGTCAGTTTTTATGACTGCTAAGCTCTAGCCATCACTGAATTCTAGAAAGAAAGAAAGAAGAAGGCAGTGGGAGTGGGGAATGAGCTAGAGGATATCCTCCTAGACCCCTTTTAAAGAGCCTTCCTGGATGCTCCACCATTAACTTCCATTTTCATCTCATTGACCACTCCTGGTATGATGGTTAAGTTCATATGTCAACTTGGCCAGGTTTTGGCCTTCAGTTGATTGGTCAAGCAAGCACTGGCATGATTGTTATGCATGAGAACATTTTGTGGACTTAAATCATCAGTAAGTTGATTGCTTCTATGGCTGATTACATTTACAATCAATAGAGGAGGTTACCTTCAACAATAAAAGAAGTTTCCTCCAATAAGTTGAAGGCTTAAAAAGGAGAAGTGATGATTTTAACAGTCAAAAGAATTCCCATCTCTACTTCTGCCAACCAGCTTTTCCTATGGAAATTCACCAAAAACCTTCATCAGAGTTCCCAGTTTGCAGCCTGCCTTACAGAATTTGGATTTGTGAATCCCCACAGTTGCATGAGACAATTTTTATAAAAATCTCATAATATTTATAGATATCTTCTGTCAGTTCTGTTTCCTTAGAAAGCCCAGACTAATACACCTGGTAAGAAGGGAGGCAGGAATATGTAGTCTTTACAGTATGTTCATGAAGAAAATTGGTGTTATCTTAATAGAAAAAGGAGAAAAACAGTGTTGGTTATGCAAGTAGAAATCTCTGCCACATACTACAAACTCTGGTGGAGTCTATTGGAAAAAGAATTACCCACCTGTCCATCTCCCTAGTTATCCATTCAGCCAGCCAGCCAGCCAGCCAGCCAGCCATCTATCCATCCACTTACCTCTCCTTTTACAATTCTAGACTCTAATGTTGAGTTATAATGAAAAGACAAGATTCAGACATCTAGGGTCAACTGCTTTGTCAGCATTATCAGTAAGGGCTATTTTTAAATTATCTTTTATATTGAGACAGATCATTAAGATTTGAATAATGATATTTCCCCTACTTCCATTTAGCTTTCTATTTATTCCATTAGGCAACAGTTATAAATGATGGATTTCTTTTTGGAGATAACATATTGCCTTTGTTAGGCACTTCTTGACACTTTATTTTCAGCATGTTTTACAGCTATATATTGGTTTCTCCACCAGTAAGTAGTTGGTGTCTCCATAGTGGAGGGTTTTGATAGGAGCTCAGATCGGACATCTACCCCTGTGTTTACTTCCCAGTTTCTGCTCTCTCACCACAGAGTTTTAATGATAAATTCTTCAAATGGAAATTGCTGATGCTTTAAAATATTGAAAGACAATTTTTTATAGCAGATGCTTTGACAAAGATTAACAACCTAGTGACATGTACAGTTAGCCATGGTATTAGGAATAAAACATTTAAGCTGCCCGAATTATTAAACAGGAAAAGTTAAATGTGTACACTGTATGAAGATAAACATGTTGTGTGTATCAATTTCCTTCCAAATAATATTCACAAGTAACTCTATCTTATCATTCTTTTGAGATAATTTCCTGAGAATTCTTTCTGTGGTCAGTTTTAATTTAAAATTGCAAACCAGGGCAACTTTTTTGTAGTATTTTAAACAACAAAATATTTTGCCTTAGTACTGTTATAGGTTCTTTTCAACTACTCAGTGAGATTGATAAGTCATTCATTTAAAATAATGAAAATGTTAGTGTCAATTTAGTGTCTTTTAAGATCTGTGTGTTTGTAATCAGATCAATACTGATACCACAATGCGCTTCAGGTATAATTACTCAATCAGCTAGCTATGAACTGATCTAAATCTCCTTTCGTCCTTGACATGTTTCTATTTTAGCTATAAGGATATCATCAAATATTTAGCTGAAAATCAAGATATACCACATCTAGAACCTTCCCTGTTATATAGTTGAGATATTTTGTCACAAAGGAATTGAGGTTAATTTGCCATAACTAGTTGGCTATAAACTCATGCTTGCTCCTGTTTGGTTTATTTTCATATAATCACAAACTATCTGCATAACAAACTTCAATCAGATTTCAACCTTTATATCCACATAGATGCTAAGCCTTTTTCTAAGGCTTCTAATCTCCCTCAGGTTTTATTACTGTCAATTGGGCACCTCTACTTGGATATTGTTCCTTCATTTCAAACATAATACATGCAAAAATGGAACCCATATCTGTGCCATATCCACCTTCTGCCTAATAACCTACAATATTACAATATCACCTCTTCTAGATAATGACACAATTACCCTCTCCCCCATTCAAATACTTGAAATATTCTCTTTGTCCCCTACTTCCATTCAGCTTTCTAATATCTGTTATATGTGTCTCTTTTTTCTCATCCCGTGGTTATTATGTCTCTGCAGGTGCTTCTTGCCTCTTGCCTGGACTATCAGAGTAGACTTTTAACTGATCTCCCTGCCTATAGTCCTTTTTTCCTCTAATCTGTCTTACACATACCTGCCAGATTTATTTGCCTGAAGCACAGCTGATGTCATCCACTATTTTGAAACCTCCTTGTTCCCTACTAGCTAATGAATAAAAATCCAGATTCATTGGCCTGGTATTTGAGCATCAGCCTGGACAAAAAAAAAGTGTTTTCTCCTTCCTGTGAATGATCTGGGAACTTATCTTCACCTCCATTATGGCACAAGTCCATCCTCAAAAGTACAGCTCTATTGGAGTGTCAGCTTTTGGAGGGAGATACCTCCCCATATTAACCTTTGCAGTTCCCACAGTATATGCCATCGTGGAATATATGATTCATCCTTTGTCTTGGAAAACACTGTTCTTAATGGTCTTTCTGTCTGAAAGGAAGGTTGTCTGCCTTTCTTTCATAATTCTGTTGTTTCTGCATCTCTTTACATTGTTAGCCCCACGGAGTGCCCTGCATTATGTTGCTACCTTCAGGTATGGGCTATTCCTATAGGTACATCATTTTCTATCATATACTACTGCTCCTCCTCCTCTTCTCTCTCTTTCTTTCTTTCTCTCTCTCTCTCTCTTTTTTTTACTCAATTGTGTGTTCAGTTCTGAATACTTTCTCACAAAGCCTTAATACTATCTAAGAGATCAATTTACTGCTCTGTGTCAGAACTTATGCTCTGATTCACAGGCAATTAAGGCCCTAAATACAAGCCTTGACTTCCCTTCCCATTAATTTCCCCATGAAACTTACTGGACTCTCCCGCCAGTAAGGGACAGTTCTTTTTTCTGCATCACATCTACCATTCTCTTTTGTATCTGATTTTATCTGGGTTTACAACACTTTCATTCAGTGGACAAATCTGTGAAATACTTTTTTTCTTCATCTCCTTGAAATTGTGCTCTGTCCCTTGCCAGGACCCAAACATTCCAAGATTATAAGTCACGATCCAGGGAAAAAAAATTCTAGTCCATTCCTCTTTTTTTTTTTCAGCCAGCTATTCACGTGTACATGCTCTTTTCTTCTTTCAAAGGCAAAAGCTTTAATTGGAAAAAGGAAAGAAAAGACTCCTTAATCCTTATATATCCCAGGGTTTTACAAGTCTGCTTGGAGATAGTTGTTTTTTTTTTTTGTTTGTTTGTTTGTTTTAATTACTTTATTCTTCCAGGGTCAATCATCAGAAGTGGTGATGAATGCATTCTCTTTCCTGTACTTGGGATACTTCTCTCACGTAGGAAACATACCACCTATCAAGATGAAAGTCTGTCAGTGGTCCCTCAGAAGGGAAGCACCAGAGCTGGCACATGACCTTCCTCTTGCAAGGGTCTCTGTAGCCTCCCTTGTGTCATTGCTACTGCTTCTACTCCAGAAAGACTGGTTTGACCCTCTATTACAAGAAGAGGCTGATTTCTGTCCGAGAGTTCCAGGGGTTCAGATGTTCTTTTCTTTTCCTTTACTGTCAGGTTCTACTCCACATCAAACTCATGACACTGATTTGGTTTGCTCCACATCCACACATCGTCGTCCCTTCTAAAAAGGCATCATGGGAAATTCTCCATACTTTCTAATAAGCCAGAGGAAAAGAGGCTCTCTCTAAGCCCTTTCACTCATTTATTCAACAGGCATTTACTGAGCCTGTACATATGCCAGGCAGTCTTCTAGGCACTAGGGACCAGCAGTGACCAAAACAAAATATTTGCTCTCAGAGATTTTACAGCTTCTGAATGGATAGATATAGATGTGAAACAAATGAATAAGTAAAAAATATACAATATATAATTGGTGGTAAGTGCTATGAAGAAAAGTAGCACAGGGTAAGGAGAACAAAGAATGACCAGATGGTGCTATTTTAAATATGGAGGTGATGGGGGAAAGCTTTTCTGAGAAGGTGACATTTGAAACCAATTAAGGGACTAATGAAAATTCTGGTAAAAGATAATGGTATCTCAGACTAGAGTGGTTGGGATAGATGCAATTTTCTTCAATCATGTTCTCAGATAGCCCGGGGATCACTTTGCTTTAGAGCACATAAACCCCTGCCTTTAAGAAGTAGACTCATTCAGTTCAAATCCTGTAGTTCATGTAAGGTGTCTTTTGTTTTCATTCTTCCTTGTTTCAAATGGAACTTCAGTTCTTTTTTATATGACCTATATTTTCTCAGAGAAATTGTTGCTTTCACACGCTTATCCAGTTGATCTCAAAAAACCTGAGTCTCGCACATAGGGATCTTTTAAAATGGAGTTCAAATAAGCACCCTGGAGATTCTTATGCAAACACTACTTTTAGCCTGTTCTCTCTTAAGTCCCAAACTGCTTTTAATAACAAAAACAATAAAAATGACTAACATTTATGAAACAGCTTCTACCTTACTTCTGATCACAATTCTAAAAGAATGTATTATTAATAATCAATTAAAAATTTTGTCTGAATTCACTCAGCTAGTAACAGCAGATCTAGAATTCAAATGCACTCTGTCCTACTTCTTAAGCTGTGCTGGTTTCTCTGCACCATAACGCTAAACTGTTGAAGGTTATTAGCAACTAACAAAATGATTGCTAATGTTCTAGTTAGCAGTCATACTGGCACTTACAATAGCTAAAAGAATCTCCTGCCTTTCATAGGAACAAGCAATGTTTTGATATCTTGCTTCTAGCCATTTTCACACTGTTTCAAACTGCTCTGAGTTTTAACTCCTCCTAGAAAGAGCTATTGACACCTCCAGCAATGATCTATACCCTAAAAATAAAATAAAATAAAATAACAAATCTCAAATAACTGGCAAGATTTTATGCTAATTTTCTTTAAAGACTATTTTCAGCTTGAAAATCAAGTGCAAAAGTTCCATATAACAATCCATAGAGTTGACTCTTGAGATACTATATTTAGCAGATCCCACTTTTGATAACTCAGGTTGTCTTTTTTTAAAAAACTGCAAGAGCAACATAAACAACAACATTAAAGAAAATTTGGATATCTCATCAATATGGCAGGCTGAGCTAATTTGAAATTCTCTCCTTCTATAAATACTTAGAAATGCTGAATAAAATACAGCGTTGAACTTGAGGGAAAAAAGTATATTTGGGAGAACAAAAAGCAGATCTAAGGTCAAGAGATGAGCACAAACTCTGAAGATGCCACAGCTTGGGAAATGATCAGACTAAGTACAGGCTCCAGCCTGTAGGAGATGTGGCACTGTGTAATCTGGAGGTGAGTGGGAAGCTGAGAAGCTGGGACTGAAACCTCTGTGTAAAGCCTGGACTCTACAACTGACAGGCTTACCAGAAAAACTCCACCCATTGTCCAAGAAACAACTATTTTATTTTGTCCTGTAACTCTGAATGACAACAACAAAAAGGACTTCGATGAGAAAAAGAAGCCCTAAGCCCATACTACAGAGGATATATAGTCTGAATGCATCCTGCATGCATGGTGCAGGAATTTCTAAACTGAGAAGTTTGAATACCAACTGGTTCTAGACTAGAGAAACTCCTGAGGTACCTGGCAAAAATGAATGCAGATCCAATATGTTGGAGTACTTTCACGACTTCTGTCTCTTGAGATGTGTCCAGATAAAACAATTCTCTGAATATCAGCTCAAAATAAAAAATTCAAACCCTGTAATGGGAATATCCATCATGAGGGTGGGTCAAGACATAAAACTGACAGGACAATTAGCATGCAAAGAAGCTTGAGAGATTAGAATGATCCCAAAGAGACTAATGAAAAAGAGTGTTTAAAATGATTAAAAAGACAAAAGAAGATGTACAGTCCACAAGGAAAAAAAGGCCACTATTTTTAAAAAGTAAATAAGTAGATGAATTTGAAAAAGGGACAAAATCAAACTTTTAGAAATGAGATACACAGTAGTTTGAAATTGAAACTCAGATTAGACAGAGCTAAAAAAAAAAATCAGTAAACTAGGAAATGGAATACAGAGAGAGGAAGAGTCAGAAAATATCAAAGAAATGTTAAAAGATTTGGAAAATAGAATGAAAGAAATATATGGAAAATGGAGGGGAAAAAATAACCTATGTACCCTACCACCTTAACCCTGCCTGTTTACCTTTATTCTTATAGCCATTTAAAATGTTTGTAAATTTAAAACATATTCACTGTTAAAATATCAGACAATACAGTAAAAGCATAGTTCCAGACTTTACCTGCATACATCAGAATCACTTGGTAGGCATGTTAAATAACAATGCTGGACCCCATCCCTAGAATTTCTGATCCGTAGGCATGGGCTGGGGCTCATAAATTTGCATTTCTAATAAGTTCCCAGGTGATGGTGACTGCTGGTTGGATGGCTGCACGTTGAGAACCACTGCCTTAAAGTATAAAGAAAATGGAAAAGACCTGTACCCCCACCTCCTAAGCATAATGACTATTAATATTTTGGTGAGCATCTTTTCATGTTTTTTCTGTAGATAGATAGATACGGAGGAAGGAAGGATGAGAAGGAGACAGAAGGGGGAGGGCAAATACATATCCTTTTTTTAATAACAGAAAATGAGATGGTATTCTTTTTTTTTTTAAGGTTTTATTTATTTGTTTACTTTTTTTTTTAATCCATTTTAACCCCTACCCCCTATTTTTGCTGTTTTGGGTCCATTTACTGGGTAATTCATTCTCTGTATCTGTTTCCTGCCCTCTCTTCTCATCCTTCTCCTCCTGTCCTCACCGAGATTCGATCCTGGGAACCTCTGGTGTGGGAGAGAGACATTCTGCCACCTGTGTCACCTTAGTTCCTGGTTTTTCAGTGCATCTCATCTTGGCTCCCCTTGTATCACTCTCCTGTTACATCATCATCTTGCTGCGTGGCTGGGGGGGCGCCTGGCATGCCGAATCGCAGGGCCTGGCAGCATGCCCAAGTGTGGGGCCTGGCAGCATGCCCATACACAAAACCTGGCGGCCCACATGCCTTCTATATTTTTCTTTTTTTAATTTTACCAGGAGGTCCCCGGGATCGAACCCAGGTCCCTCCATATGGGAGAACAATGCCCAACCATTAGAGCCACATCCGCCCCGAGATGGTATTCTTCACACAATTTTGTTACATTTAATATATTGTGGACATTTTAATTGAACGTATTGTTATATATCATCATTTTTAATGGCTAAGTAGAATTTCACTATTAGGGTAATCATAATTTATATAAACTAATAATGGACATTTATATACCATAATACATTTTTGCAAACTTGTCCTATTATTTACTTATAACCTGTGTTTCTTTGGTAGTCTTAAAATTATTTTGCCAAACTTACTTTTTAGTGTGCCTTTTGTGATGGAAGCTTAATTTGGAAAATATTAAAGATATTTAATCTATTTTTCATTTTGATTAACTTTTTTGCTAAGGACAAAAATGAAGAGGAATTGGTAAATTGGTCAGTATTAGGTTTTCTTCAACAGTATTTGAATTGCAGACATTTCTTTTCCTCAATAGCAGTTGGTTTTTAAGATTAGGTGTCTTTTTATAATCATACTATTTTCTATTTGTTTTTGAGAGAATACACCTCTACATGTCCAAAGTGGTAATGGGTAATTTTCCATTATTGCTACATAACAAGCTACATCAAAACATATTGGTATAAAACAACCATTTTACTTTGCTCATGTTTTATGAGTCAGGAATTTGGGAAGGGCTAAGCTAGTTGGTTTTTGTCTGATCTCTGTGACATCAGTTGGAGTGACTATGGCTGAAGGATCCACTTTCAACATGGCTTCTTCACTCAGATGTTTGGCACCTTGGTGTTCTTTGGGCACTCCCTCTCTTTTCTTTCATGTGGCTTTTTGTTCTCCAGGGCCTCTCAGTGCAGCTTCATCTCCTCATAGCATGGTCATCTCAGGGAGTCACACTTTTTATATGAGAGCTGTTGTTTAAGAGACAGAAGCAATAGCTGCCAGACCAGTTAAGGGTTCTGCCTAGAATGTTCAAAGCAGTCATTTAATACTAAAACTACTGGCTAGGTGCCTGTTTTCAGCCATGCAAATTTAGTGGTTCTATCCTAAACTGATCTTGTCTAAGGGAATGCCATTATTTATGATATTCTATTATTTATTGAATGGTTACTATGGATAAAACACTACATTAAGTCCTTTAAAGAATGAAAAGATGAATTAGATATGGATCTGCCTCCAAGGACCTTATAGTTGTCTAGAGAAGATAGGGCATAAAAACAAATAACTATAAATAAGGTAGTAAAAGAGAGACATAGAATTGGGGATGGGAAAAGAGTCACTAAAAAAGAAGGTTTATGGAAAATGTTACTAGATCATGAGGGATAGGTAGGAATAAGGATATGTAGGTGGTGATGAAGAATTCTTAGAGAAACAGCAAGAGTAAAAGCATACACATAGGGCAGCAAAACAATAATTGTGGCCATTTATTTGGTTGTAGTTTAGGGCAGCAGTTCTCAAGTTTTGGTGGGCACTGAAGCCAGCCTAGGGAATTTGTATATGGCTTGTATAGAGTATAAGGTAAAGGAACACTGAGAGGGAAGAATGAAAAAGTAAGTGATCATAATATTGTGATGGTTCTTGAATCCAAGGCTGTGCATTTTTAATTTATCTTAGTATAAAGTGAAAAACCTTGAAACATTTTTGCATAGGAATTACATGATTGACGCCAAGCTTTAGAAAATTAATGTGGTACCATTGTGTATAGCACTTGGAAAAAAACAAGATTGGAACTTGGGAGTTTAATGTAGAGGTTACTGTGCTCATCTAAGAAAGAGAAAATCGGAACCTGTCCCTGGATGATGGCAGTGAGAATGGAAAGATGCAGAGGGATTCAAACAAGAAAGAATCTGACAACTAATTTGATATGAGGGTGATGAAGCAAAGACAGAAGTCTAATTATGACTCTAAGGTTGTAGTTAAAGCTGTAAGATATGAAGATCCCCAAATCTAGAAGTCAGGGTAAGACACTCATTTGGGGAAACTAATGATGAACTGGTGTGTTGCCTATATCATGTACAGATAATGAGGAGGACACCCCATTGGGGATGTCCAGCAGGCCACTCAGAATCAGGTCTGGAGTTCAGAGGAAAGGATAAGTCTGGAAATAGGGATTTGAGGGTTATTGACAAGTATTGGGAGTTGAAGACATGGCAGTTGATGAGTTCAGCAAGGAAAATTATGTAAAGCAAGGAGGAAAATAGGGAAGACACAGCTTTAGGTAATATCTGCATTCAGGAAAACATGGGGACTACCACAAGCCGGCAAAACTTTATGGTGCGTTCAGAGAACTAGAAAGAGAAGTAGGGTAGTCGCCAGAGAGGACTTTCTAGCAGACAGTCATTAGCAGGGTTGAATGAGGAATATGGAGAAGTAGACAGGCTACTGGAGGTATTGGTGCTCTTATAGAAAGCACATCTGTTGAATAGTGAGAACAGTAACCAGCAGGCCTTGCTGGTGGTAAGGAACTGGCACCATTTATAATACAGTGTTATTTTGCCAAGAAAATTCATACTTAAAATGAACCTTTTAGTATGTATTGAAGAGCTGGGTGAAAATCAAGAAAATATTGCTCATTTAACTAAAAGCAGTTTCTCTGTGATCTGTCAAACATACAATTTAAAGCAACAGTAGAGCCCTCCATTCTTCTTTTGTTCATTACTACTGACCTCCGAGATGCTGAGACAGCATAATGACAATGAAAAGTAACTATATTATTTTAATTTACTATAGAGAGGATGCTCTTTCTTTGACTGATGGATTAGTTTAGCTTGAGTTTGAGTTAGGATTTCTTTAAAGTAATAAAACGTTGTATTTTCAACTTTAACAAAACATAGAAAGCCAATTGGAAAAAAATTTGAAGGAAAAGGAAAGCTAATTGGAACTACAATTTCAAATGTTAACACTGGATACAGTGGGCTACATATGGCCAGGAATTTTCATCAAAAGTCTTCATCCAAAGACTTCATCTACTCCTGGTGCTCCTTGGGTACCTTATTCCACTCCACTTTGGTAGGGGAACTGATAGATGACAGTTCCTTAACAGTGCAGGGAGGAGCAGAGCATGTACAAGACAAGAGAACCGTTTCCTGGTTTTCAGTATGGTGAATCCCCCTAATCAGCCCAAACCTCTCTTCCTCTCCACAAGGCAGTAAGTGGCACCAAGCCATGGACCCACAAGGGCTAAACCCACCTTACTCTTCAGACTGAAGCCCTGACAATTTAACATTAGGCATGTGTTGATAAAGCTTCAAGAGTTTTGACAGGGGGGAGCAATGTAGCTCAAGTAGTTGAATGCCAGCTTCCCACATACAAGGTTCTGGGCTCATTCCCTGGTTCTGGTACCATGAAAAAAAAAAGAGTTGATAGTAAATTTCAGACTATTGCACTACCAAGATTAATATAAAGGTATCACACAACAGAATTGCTTTATAAAAAAGAAAAAGAATTTATGAATTAGAGCCCACATTCAATTATCTGAGTCAGTGGACTAAAGCCATGTATAATCCATATCAGTGAATAATCTCAAGATAATTTGTAGCTTTGCTCTGGAAAAAAAATTAATTTGCCTCTGTAATCACATTTTCCTTACGTAGCTATTAAAATTACCAACTGTTTTCCAGGTAGTATAATACCAATATAAAGGAAAGCGATATGATTTAGAATTACTCACTCTAATTGGGGGAACATCAGTTTGGAATATAAAAATTTCCTGTAAATTTCACACACAGATAGTCTATAGTTAGCGATGAGAGATTTCTTCTTGTTCATAGTAGTACTCTCAGTATTTATCTTCCTGCTATGTCATTTGTGACATGGATCACTCATCATTTTATAAATTTCAATTTAAAGCATCTGTTATTATCAACTTTCAAAAAATAACTGTGCAAAAGTATAACCAAAAGGCTAAATGTTACTCTTAGCAATTTCAGTATATCAGAATACAGAGCCTTCTAGTTCCTAGCATTGTGCCAGCAAAATGTTTATTGACTGAATGTTGAATAACCCTCAACAGATTTCTCTGAATTAACTACTGTAATCAAAGTACAAAAACAAGATAACTATTATTTTTAGGAACTCAAAATCCCCTAGCATTGTGCCAGCATAATGTTTATTGATTGAATGTTGAATAACCCTCAACAGACTTCTTTGAATTAACTATTGTAATCGAAATACAAAAACAAGTTAACTATTATTTGTAGGAACTCAAAATTTTAAGAAAAAATTTTCACAGAGGTAATAGAAGGCATAAAATCCTGAAATAACTCCTTTTACTTAATTCTCCCTAACACAGCAACAATGAGATCTATATATTCAGGAATTTGCTAGCAATATTGAAACTGACACTAGACCAATATGCTTTTAACATGATCTCAGTATCACTATATTATTGGTCATTTAAACTATGCTTTTCTAAAATAACAGAATAACCTTAGGAAGGCACCCAGATTCTTCACAAATAATAAAAGTAGCAAAAATCCATACAGTGGGCTTAATTTCTTTTCTTTTGCTTTAATTTGTTCAGTAGTTAACCTGATAAGTGAGTAGATGGATCATAATATTTTTAACTAAAAAATTCATTGTTATTCTTCATAAATAGTACATATTATTAGCCATTTTAGTAGCATTTTTGTTTCACATAGGCAAAGTTTCTGACCAAAGTAGTATTAAAAGCCTGTGAAATTCATTTAAAATTCAGCTATTTTAAAAAACATTTCATTTACCCCTCTGAAAGAAAAGTGTATATAAAGTAACAAAACATTTAATTCCATTGGAGGAGATATTTTTATTAATTTGTTGATTTTATTACATTATATATTTGGTCCTTATGAGACGTGTATTTATACAAATGTATAGCCACATTACATGCACATAGTTCTCAGAATTTTAAGGGGTTTTGTCTGGATCTTTATATGTTTTCTAGACTCAGTTAAAAGAATTAATGGCTGCAGTTTTAAAGATAATTGGCAACCATTTCCTCCTTTAAGTTTTGACTGCTCTACTCTGTTGTGCCTAATCTCAATGCCCATATTTTCACAAGCAGAGGAGTGAACTCACACATGAGTCTCACAAGTTCTGGTCTATGGGGGAATATGTTAGTGCTCAAGTAGGTTTATTGACTCTTGCATATAGTTGATAGCTTTCTAGCATCATCCCTGAAATGCTATTTCCCCCCCAAGTCTCTATCCTTCATGCCCTTCTTACTTTCTACTCTTTCCCTAGGTGAGCACTTGTATTCCCATGGGTGCAATTGGATAACTCCTGAATCTCTAAGTTCTACTTCACACTATTGCTTGAATGCTTGCACAGAATTTCCAATTGCATGTAGGACATTTTCCCATGACATTCAATAGGAATCTCAGGTTGAACCATTGAAAGCTGAACTAATTGCTTCTCCCCAAGTCTGTTCATCCTACTATGTCCTTCTGTTATTAATGGCATCACTATCTTTCTAGGCAGGTGAGAAACAACACTCCTTTCTAATACCTCTCTGTTTTCTCAGCTCCCAAGTCCAATTAATTGCCAAGTTGTATCTAATCTACATTCGTAAGGCCTCTAGTTTCATTTGTTTACTTAATCAATCAACAAATAGTTTTTGAGCCTTTTCCTACTTTCATGCCAGGTATTGGAATACAAAACAGTGCCCACTTCAAGAAGCTCACCTCTAGCAGGAGAGAAATAACTAATAGACCGTCACATTACGGGATGATAATTATTATTTGTTATAAGTATATGCAGGCTGCTAAGACTAAAAGGAAAACAGGGAGGAAGTGATACCTAAGCTGTGTCTGGAAAGATGAAGAGGAATTATCTAGGTAAAGAAAAAGAGAAGAGGGCCCTCCAGGACACAGAAAGAATAGTATGTATAAATGTATAGAGGTGCAAGAGAACAGGGCCTTTTCAAGGAGTTGTAGAGGTGATTCAGTGCACAAGGTAAGGAGTGCTGAGAAATGAAGCAGAAGCACATTTGTCAAGGGCCTTATATACCATGCTAAGCAATTTAGATTTCATTCTCAAAGTATCTTTCCTTTCCTTATCTCCCATCCAGGGTCGTATCTATCATCTACACCATTACAAAAAAAATCTCCTTCCTGACTATTCTCTTGATTGCCAATCTCTTAACTTTCTTGTCTTTCCATACATTATGATAAGAAGTTGCTTCCCAAATTACAGTTTAGAATCTGTCTCTCTTTCTAATCCTTTAATGTTTTCAATTACTCCCCTAATCCTTCAAAGGCTGGAATGCCTCATTTCCTGAAACCTTCACTTCTGCCAAACATATTCCACAGGCCAAGCTTGTGACAACTGTCTTCCCCTGTGAGTTGTAAACTCCTTAAGGCCAGAGTCTGCATCTTGTACATCTCAGTAGATTTAGAGCCCCTTGGCCTGTGCTTTGCACATAGTAGGCTTTTGCATATCTGTTGTGTTAGTAAAGGAGTGCACTTTGGAGTCTTTCCACATTTCTTTATTCTCCAGGGTCTTTGATGCACACTGACAACTTTCTCATTGCTGTAATAAGCACTGTCAGCAAGTGCTCCTTACAGCCCAGTGGCTTGTAACACACCCTGCTGCTACAAATGAGCAACAGTTCCCAGACAGAGCGGCGTGGCCGTGTACAAACCTGAATGTGCAGTGTTTTGTGGTGGTAGTTTTTTTCTTCCTAGAAAATGAGAGGCCTCATTTTTCCCTAGGGAAAAAGTAGGCTTCGAAAGCATCGTTGCTGGGACCCTCACCAAACATTACCATTTCCATGGCTCTACACCTCATTTTACTGACAGGGCTTTGAACTAGGAGCCTGTGCTAGGTTTCCAGTTCAAGCTCTAAATCAGTGACTTTGGGCAGCATATCTGGTTTTCCTCATCTGTGAAATTGGGAATTAGACTTAGTTTCTAATATTCATATATGCACTATTCTTTTTACCAATTTTTTCGCAGCAGCTTATCGGTCAGTAATCTTGGTTGCAAACAACACAAACCCATCCTGACTTTGGTTGTTTCATCCTGCCTGGAGTAAGCAGAGAAAATGCCATTGGAAGGATATTGGAGAGCTCACAATGGGAAGGCTGAAAACCAGGCTTGGGAATTTGGCAATTAACAACATAAGGCACATCCTACATCACATCACAGAAGCAGGGTAGTAAAGATGGCTGTTGGTGCCACCGGACACTTCCTGACACTCATGTCTCTGCCCCTAATCTCTGGCTCTCCCTGTGTCTTTACATCACCCCCTCCACATTCTTAGTTCCAGATGCGGGTGTCCAACTGATGAGCCCAGTCAGGTAGCTTCCTCCTAGTTGCTGAGAAGTAGAGGGTGAGAGAAGGTATTGCCTCTCACCAAGACTCAGACAGACGTGCAAATGTGGTTGAGGCTGCTGGCACCCAAGGGTACCATGCCAACACCTGTCTTGATCTTGAAGATATGCATCCTGCTTCACCATGTGCACCTTTGGAATTTGAAGCACCTGGTAGATATTTCTTCCAGAGAAGCCACAGTTTTTCTGGGTTTTAGGCCACTCTTTCAATTACCTTTAAATTGTTTTATATACTTTTATTTGTTCCTTAGCAACACAATTCTCTGGATTTTGGTAAGATTCTGATAGAAATTTAAGAACTACAGTTATAGCTCTGACCACTTGAGATGGTATTTCAGGGTGAATGGAAAGGCAGAATCAGTGGCTCAGTGATTCTGACTCACCATTTGCTTACAGATATGTAGCAAGAATTTGGGATCAGGAATTATCTCTGGGCACAAACAGCATAGAGAAGATCTTTTATGTTAGAAACAGAGCTGAGAAATGTGATATTCAGAGAAGATAATTTAAAGGCCATCCTATCTATCTGTGCCTCCCTGTAATCTAAGTTCTTATCACTAGAATAAGTTAGAGCTCTAGGAGATTGCAGACAAGACTCCATCCCCTTAGTCTTTTGCAGAACAATGGTTCACAAAATTGCCAGCTATTTGAATTTGGGTTCTACCTGTTGTGGATGTTGTCCATTATGATACTTAGAGTTTCCTGTTGCAGACCCTATGTGAGATTTTTTTTTTTTTGGTAGAAATTTAGCAAAAAAGCTAGCCTCCCTTAAAATTTTTGAAGTTTTCTTCTCATACGAGAGCTGTGTAAGTTGGCATGTTCTATTCTTCACTCTGGCTCTCAAATAGCTAATACAAGGTGTGGTGTTATTCACAGCAACTATCTTGACCTCTCTAGGAATTTTCCCTCAGCCCCATTTGTTTATTTTGTAAGGCTCCTCACTTCCATTTTGAAAGAAGAAAGGAGGGAGGGATGGCTAGATGGAGGCTGGAGGTCATGTATCCACTTTAGCAGAGGAGTGTTTCTATCTGCCATAGCAGCAGGACTGGCAGTGGATACTGGACATCACGCCACCCCCAGTCCTCTCTTATAAAAACAATCTAGACTGTCCCAGTGGCTGCCTACCCATTTGGTCTAAATATGGTTTAAGGCAATGTCAACAACAGTGAAGACTTTAACACATCTCCCCTCATGTATTTATATGAACTATTTTATCTCGTACATAAAAATAGCATGTGGGACATGAGCTACTAGAGAGAACACAAGTAAACAATGAGATATCAATCAGTAATGTTATTCATCCACTGTGGATGATACTACGAGTTGCTAACTATCCAAATTATATTCAAGTATTTCATCACCTGCTTAATCAAGCTGCAAAATAAGGAGTTAGACCACTTCAACTCCAGTGATTTGATTATGTGGTAAAGAGACTGGTGCATAAACATTAATCCTGGGAAATTAATTTATGAAAATTAGTTGAAGATACCCCTAGAGGCTTGTTTTGTATCTATTTTTGCATAAAATGTTGAACTAATTACTTACTGAGGGTGTTGTGGGGGAACTAGAATGATTATGCATGATTCTGTAGTTATCTAGAGAGAATTGTGAAGAGGCCATGAAGTGACCCGAAAATGCATTCTGATTAAAGCTAAGTCTTGAACAGGAAAATTGCTTTGAAATGATTAAAGTTAAAATTGTTGGTAATGAAGGAAAACACTTGTCCTAGAATGAGGCCTTTAAAAAAGAAAGCCTCATTTTGAATTTTTGAAAAGCATATGGCCTTACTCTTCAAATGCAAAATATTGGATTGTATCAATGTCACTGTTACATTGTCTCAACTTTGAAATTGGGTGGAGGGCAAGGAAAGGGATTAGGAGAATGTTTTTAATAAAAGTCTGGCAGGGGATGTCATAGGTGTAGGTCTGCCCTCAGGAGAGTGAAGTCTCCGGCATCCTTTGGAGCCAGTTTAGATATGTCAGCTCAGTGGAGCGTCCCCAAACTTGGCCACAGCCTCTGATCCCAAGGAACCTGGCTCATTTGTATGTCTGGCATGCTGGGCTGTATTTCAATTCTTTGTTCAAACAGCTGGCTTTCCTACCACACCATGAGTTCCTAGAGAACAGAGATCATGTTTTATTACCTTCTATATATTTCTAGAATCTAGCAGGGTTTCCATCCCACCTAGGATTGAGATCATTACCCTGATTACATTTATTATCTTCAGTAAATATCTACTATTTAAAGACAGTTATTTAAAGCAGGGGTTCTTGTGTGGTCTATGATGTGAACTGTGGTCCATGCTCGGTGGCAAGGCCCCAGGATGTGTATATCCATTGCGGGTGTTGTGTCACACGGTTGAAAGATGGTGGTGTGGGATGTTGTTGGAGGTGTGGGAGGTGGGGAACATGGGAATCCCTGTAATTTCTGAGTAATATTTAGGTAATCTTAGCACCTTTAAAAATATATATATATATATAAAAAATAACATTTATGTAAACAAATGCACATATATACATATGTATTTATATATCATTTTACAAATATTTGTATGTATTGTGAAGAATTTGATTTTTACCCACAATAAAAATAAATAAATAAATACATTTTAAAAAAAAATAAAGCAGGGGCTCTTAACCAGGGGTTCATGGACCCAAATATTTCAGGGGGTCCATGAGCTTGACTTGAAAAAAATCAACTTATTATCTTTATTTTCTCTGACCTCTAACTGAAATCTAGCATTTCCTTCACTTATGAATCTATGCAATAAATATATTACAGTAGTATTCATTTCACCTGACTGGCAAAGGGGTCTGTGGAACAAAAAAGTTAAGAATCCCTCATTTAAAGATAGTAGTTATTTAAAGATATTTAAAGATGTCAATAGACTATCTGAAATTTTGGGGGGTAGTTAGATGTACTTCAGAATTCAGATTTTTCTTATGTTTGAAAAGGTGATATCAGTGTCTATTGACAATTGTCTTGACCATATTTAGCATAACTCTCCCAGCAGAGTCTGGGGTAGCCTCTATAATCAAACACATTAATATTTCTGCAGCAAAATTTGTGAATAGGCACACTGCCTGGAATAAATAAAGACTATAATGTCATAGCAGTTCAGGTCAGTTCAGGTCAGGTTTTGCTAATAGAGGGTTTTAAAAAAAGTCGTGTTTTTTGTGGTTCTTGTTGTTGTTTAGCTCTTTGGATTTTGGAATCATGGATAAGCTATTGAGGATCTGTATTATCTCTATAGGAAGGAAGGAACTCTTATGTAAGGGAAATTTTCCTAGGTACAAGGACACTTATTTTTGTCATGTCAGGGAGAAAGGAAGGAAGAATGCTGGGTTTTCCCAGATGGTGGCATGGTGGCAGAACTGGCCCTGCTGCTAGGATCCCTCAGGAGGGCAGGGATCCCAGAGCAGGTAATGGAAGTGGTTCATTCCCCACAGAGAAAACTCTCCCATTGTTTCTCTACTGCCTAGTGCCTTCTTGCTTATCTGCTGGCTCCTTCCTCTTTGTTCTAACCAGAATTTCCCTTCTCCCTTCCTCCATTTCTCTATAATTGTTTACCAAAGCTTAGATTGTTGTAGTTTTGTTGCTTTCCTTGTTTGCCTTCAGCACAGTTCTTTTGCACATGATCCTCTTGCCCTCATGTACCTTAACAACCGGGACTTTGGTCTAATTAGTTTGTCTTTGCGTAGTTGCCAAACAGTGCTTATTTAGAATGGAAGGAGTTTCTCTACATGTTTTTGTTCAGCATGTGTTGTGTTTACCCATTCAGAACTGTGTGGATAAGCAAGTTGGAAATGTGTGAGTGGATGCCAGGCCAATACTGTTATATTTATGAACCTTATCTACTATATAAAAAAATATTGATGAAAAATTCAAATCAAAATATGTTAACTGTGTTTAAACATAAAGTAGGTAGCATCATTTCATCATGTTTTCAGTCTCTTTTTTTCTTTTCCACTATCTGTTTCATGTTATTATTTATTTTTTTCCCTGAGTTGGCTTCCTCATCTGTTTGCTGGTTGTTTTTTGCTCATTGCCTGCTCGTTGTCTGTTTTTTCCTTCTTTAGGAGGTACTGGGAACTGAACCAGGGACCTCCCATGTGGGAGGCAGGCACCCAACTACTTGAGCCACATCCACTCCTTGCTCAATTATTTTTTTGCTCACTGTCTGCTCGTTGTTTGCTCATTGTCTTTTGCTCATTGTCTGCTCATGGTTGTTTTTTCTCATTGTCTGCTCATTGTTTTTGCTCAATGTTGGCTCATCTGCTCGCTGGCTGTTTGTCTTCTTTAGGAGGCACCAGGAGCCAAACCCAGGACCTCCTATGTGGGAGGTGGGTGCCCAAGTGCCTGAGCCACATCCACTCCCTTTCATGTTTTTGTTTTTGTTTTTTAAGATTTATTTATTTATTTATTCCCCCCCACCCCCATTGTTTTGCACTCACTGTCATCTCTCTGTGTGTTCTTCTGTGTCTTCTTGTCTTCTTCTTAGGCAGCACCGGGAACTGATCCTGGGACCTTCCAGTATCGGTTGCGCCACCTCAGCTCTCTGGTCTGCTGTGTCTCTTATTGTCTCTCCTCTGTGTCTTTTTGGCCAGCTGTCTACGCAGGCCAGCACTCCATGCAGGTCAGCATTCCTGCATGGGCCAGCATTCCACGCGGGCCAGCTCTCCACTTGTGCCAGCTTGCTGCACGGGCCAGCTTGCCTTTCACCAGGAGGCCCTGGGAGTCGAACCCTGGATCTTCTATATGGTAGATGGGAACCCAATCACTTGAACCACATCTGTTTCCCTCATGTTGGTTTTTAAACAAGGCAGTTGCTTATTGCTACAACTGACATTTGGTATACCTTTGTTTCTAATTTTGTTTGATTTACTTAGCCCATGCATCAGATTTTGCCAGTATTTACAAAAAGCTCACCTTCATACTATCTGTTCTAAGAATGAGTCTGGTCTTCTTACTCTCTTTTGTAGTCTTTTAGATTATTTTTAACATGCTTTTAGTTTGTTGTTGATGATGATGTGTGATGGTGACCTTAGCACAAAATGGTGACCACAGAGTTGGGGGGAAAGGGCAGAAAGGTAATATTTCTGCACTGTCAGGACATCCCCATACCCTTCTGCATCGTAGTGAGTGCGGGTAACAAAGCAACACCAAGACGGGGTCCTGTTTTCCCTCAGTGGCCTCCTCTATTTATCACCTCCGGTCCTGGTCTCAGGAATGGTTATAATGGCAGCATCCCCCTTTGTAGTACCCCAGGCTAGAAAGAGTTGGAGTATTTTGTCACTGCAGCCCTGGGAAATGTTCTCTAGCTTATTCTGTGGCAGATTGAAATTGTGCTCTGGAAAATTTTAGTGTGGGAGAAGACAAATAGCCAGAATGGGCATCAATCACCCAAATAACCACTGGGAAGCCACCCAAGAGATCAGGGATTAGTTGTAACATGTTCTCTCTCTTTCTCTTTTGAGACTCTTATCACATTTCTTTGGCAGGAGTTTACTATCAATGCATTGTGGTATATCATCAATGATTATGGAAGCCCTCACATCAGTTAATATTGTTTTCTAAAGAGTTATGGATGTTTCTCTTAAGATAGGTAAGGGAATTTCCTTGACATGTACATCATCAAATACAGCGTTGCCAGATTTAAGCTTTCCTTCTTAATCAACATTCATTCCTTCAATAAATGAATTTCATTGCTGAAGAGTACTTACCCAATCTCTGCAAAAATATAAAAAATAAAAAACTGTGCTAATTTCTAAGACATTAAAGGTAAAATAAAGCCTCTGCCTTCAGAGATGCTGTTGCTTCTAAAACATATATCGGGGATTGGAAACTATGGCCCTCAGGCCAAACCCAGTCAACTGCCTGTTATAGTAAATAAAGTTTTATTGGAACAAAGCTCCTGTTTGCTTATGTATCATTTGTGCTACAAAGGCAGAGTTAAGTAGTTTGTGGTAGAAGCCATATGACCTGCAAGCATAAACTATCTACTGTCTGGCCCTTTACAGAAAATATGTGCTGACCCTTGCTATATAGACCTTCAAGCATAAATCATTAAATAATATTGCAGAAGAAGCAGGATATTACAGTAGGAAGGAGTATGAATTTTGAATCATCATATTTCAAATCCTGGTTCTATCACTTACCAGTCTTGTGACCTTTAGCATGTTACTTAGTATTTCTAAGTTTCCTTTACTGCAAAATGGAAATAATAATATCCATACCACAAGTTTATTGTAAGGAGTAAAAGAGATAGTATATATGTAAAACATTCCAAATATAACAACAGCCAATAAATGTTCATTCACAATGTATCAAAATAATGGGATGATGCATATAGATTGGGTGACTGTATGTCCTGAGTTACCTTGGTTTGTACCAGTTGTCTCAACATAATTATTAATAACCCTCTTCATTCTCAAGTGTCCCAATTTGGACAATAAATTATATGGTCACAATATGGATAGGAATTTCTTGAAGTTCCATTTGTGATTATCTCATTTTAAAAGATGAGTCAAATTTATTTAAGAACTATAAGTATGATGATAAGAAAGTAAAATATGAAATCTTTTACTTTGTATTGGTCATTGTATAGGTGGTCATTTTGTCACCTAGTGATAAAAAAAAATATTACTAAACTTTGTCTCTCTAAAGAGATACATTTATTAACCCAATAATGATGAGTTTCTTAATTCTAATGAGTGGGACTTAAAAGTAAATGAGCCAATAAGAAGAAAGATGGATTTTGGCAGTAAAGGGCCCAATGATGAAATAAAGGGTAGATTTGGGAGGAGGGAAACTATTAGAGGTTTCAGCCTGACTAAACATGTGGGCACCATTGTGCTTCTTTTGCTTATTTGGATAAGCTACTGGGGCCTAAGCCATCAGTTACACCTACATACTGAAAGTAGGGATCACTGGCAGGCAAGTTATAGCCCAAAAGGGTTTTTTTAATCAACTACCGCTTTATACCTTCCAAAAGAAAACAATTGATTATAGCTGTATAACCCCCTGGGACCAAAGGTGGGATGTCAAGAAAAAAGGGGTTGTACTACATGTACATCCTTATATACTTAACTGAAACAAATTGGCCTTTTTTTTTTTTTAAGAGCCTGATGTTGGGTAGACCCAACACCAGGCCTTGATTCTACAGAGTAAACAGGTACAAATGGGTATGTGTTGGAGTGGCTGGGAAGGACTCCACAGAAGAATTGGAGCTGATTTGGGTCTTTCAGAAGAATTGGAGAGGTAAGAGGAAGAGGACTACCAACTGGGAACACAGCAGTGATCAAAAGCAGGAAGGTGGGCATGGGTATGTCTTGTTGCATGTGCTTGGAGAACCCTTAGAGTAGAACACTCATGCTGAGAAATAATGAAATTGAGTCTGGAAAGATATGACTGTGAAGGGCCTTCGATGTCAGTTTGGAAAATTGACTTACTTAAGATTTGGCAAAAAGTTTTTAAACAACTTTCTTCAGTTTGGATATTGTTCCAGTTTGATTTGACTTTCAAAAATAACTGGATAATTTAATATTGTAGAATAAGTATCATCTGACTGCCGCTTTGTTTATGTGGAAATTTCTTTCCTTGTGCTGTTAAGAAAATTCATCAAAGACAGACTTATTTGCTGATAGCACAGATAAAATGTTTGTTTTCCTTATTTAGAAAATTTTATAATCAAATGAACTTGCAAGATCTGTGCTTCATCTCATTTTTCGTATTGGTCTTTTTATGACCCTGGCTCTAGTTCTGAACATTTTTTTTAAAGGTTTTTGCTCCTGCTAAAAGTCTCCATCCTTCTTCACCTTCTTTTCTGTGTATTTCCCTCCATCCCACCGCTGGCCTCTTTTGCTTTTGCTTGACATTTTCTTGTCCTTGCAAGCTCTTTCCTCAAGAAAGGGTGTCCTGAAGCTAAGAAAATAGAGTAGTCTTAGGTAGAATGCAGGGCCTATGAAAAGGGGGTTCAAGGAATCTGAAAAATACACACCTGTGTTCTCTGGCACCTGAAGGGAATGCTGGGCCTATGAAGGCTATGTCAAAATAACTTCCCA